>CM042476.1:63108524-63165656 GCA_023621385.1 Quercus gilva | reverse complement strand
GGGAAATTGTGTACATTACTTGTGCGTAATGACTGGATTTGTAGAAAAATTGAATATCCAGAACTGCGTAAAATCAACGAAAAATTGTGAACAATATATGTACGGAATGTTGGGATCTGCAGAGAAATTGAATATCCAAAACTTCGTAAAATCAATTGAAAATTGTGTACAATATATGTACGTAATGTCTAGATCTGCAAAAAAATTGAATATCCAGAACTGTGTAAAATCAACGAAAAATTGCGTACATTATGTGCACGGAATGTTTGGATTTGCAGAGAAATTGAATATCCAGAACTGCATAAATTCAACGGGGAATTGTGTACATTATATGTACGGAATGCCGCAATCTGCAGAGAACTTGAATATCCAAAACTTCGTAAAATCAATAGAAAATTGTGTACAATATATGTATGAAAAGTCTAGATCTGGAAAGAAATTGAATATCTAGAACTGTGTAAAATCAATGAAAAATTGTGTACATTATGTGCACGAAATGTCTTGAATTACAGAAAAATTGAATATTTAGAACTGTGAAAAATCAACGGAAAATTGTGTACATTAAAAGTATGAAATTTTTGAATTTGTATAGAAACAGAATATCCAGAACTTCATTCAATTAAAGGAAAACTCTGTACAATATATGTACGGAATGCTTGGATCTGCAAAGAAATTGAATATCCAGAACCGTGTAAAATCAACGGAAAATTGTGTACATTAAAAGTATGAAATTTTTGAATTTGTATAGAAACAGAATATCCAAAACTTCATTCAATTAAAGGAAAACTCTGTACAATATATGTACGGAATGCCTGGATCTGCAAAGAAATTGAATATCCAGAACAGTGTAAAATCAACGAAAAATTGTGTACATTATGTGCACGAAATGTCTGGATTTGCAGAAAAATTGAATATCCAAGACCGCGAAAATTCAACGGGAAATTGTGTACATTATATGTACAGAATGACTAGATTTACAGAGAAATTGAATACCTAGAACTTCGTAAAATCAACGAAAAATTGTGTACATTATGTGTACGGAATGTCTGGATTTGTAAAGAGATTGAATATCCAGAAATGCCCTAAATTCAACGAAAAATTGAGTACATCATATGTACCGAATGACTAGATTTGTAAAAAAATTGAATATCCAAGACTGCAGAAATTCATTGGGAAATTGTGTACATTATATGTACAGAATGACTAGATTTTCAGAGAAATTGAATACCCAAAACTTCGTAAAATCAACGAAAAATTGTGTAAATTATGTGTACAGAATGTCTGGATTTGTAGAGAAATTGAATCTCCAAAAATGCCAAAATTCAATGGAAAATTGTGTACATTATATGTACGGAATGAGTAGATTTGTAGGAAAATTGAATATCCAGAACCGTGTAAAATCAACGGAAAATTGTGTACGTTATGCGCACGAAATGTCTGGATTGCAGAAAAATTGAATTATCAGGACTGCGAAATTCAATGGAAAATTGTGAACATTATATGTACAGAATGACAGGATTTGCAGCAAATTAAATATCCAGAACTGCGTAAAATCAACAAAAAATTATGTACAATAAATGTACGGAATGTCAGGATTTGCAGAAAAATTGAATATATGGAAATGCATTAAATCAACAAAAAATTTTGTACATTATATGTACAGAATGTCCTGGATTTGCAGAGAAATTGAATATACTCAACTGCATAAATTCGGTACGGGATACTGTGTACATTATAAATACGAAATGTCGGCATCTGCAGAGAAATTGAATATCCGAAAAACTTCGTAAAAATCATTGGAAAATTGTGAACAATATATGTACAGAAAGTCTGGATCAGGAAAGAAATTGAATATCCAGAACTGCATAAAATCAACAAAAAATTGTGTACATTATATGTACAGAATAACTAGATTTACAGAGAAATTGAAGATCCAAAACTTTGTAAAATCAGTGGAAAATGAGTACATTATATATACGGAATACCTGGATCTGCAGAGAAATTGAATATCTAGAACCGTATAAAATCAACGGAAAATTGTGTATGTTATGCGCACGAAATGTCTGGATTTGTCGAAAAAATTGAATAATCAGGACTGCGAAAATTCAATGGGAAATTGTGAACATTATATGTACAAAATGACAGAATTTACAGAGAAATTGAATATCCAGAACTTCCTAAAATTAACGAAAAATTGGGTACAATATATGTACGTGAAGTCTGGATCTGCAGAGAAATTGAATATCCAAAACTTCGTAACTTCAACAGGAAATAGTGTACAATTCATGTACAGAATGTCAGGATTTGCAGAAAAATTAAATATCCAGAAACTGCGTAAAATCAACAAAAAATTATGTATATTAAATGTACGGAATGTCAGGATTCGCAGAAAAATTGAATATATGGAAATGCATTAAATCAACAAAAAATTTTGTACATTATATGTACAGAATGTCTAGATCTGCAGAGAAATTGAATATCCAGAACTGCATAAATTCCACGGGAATTGTGTACATTATAAATACGGAATGTCGGCATCTGCAGAGAAATTGAATATCCAAAACTTCGTAAAATCATTGGAAAATTGTGAACAATATATGTACAGAAAGTCTGGATCAGGAAAGAAATTGAATATCCAGATCTGCATAAAATCAACAGAAAATTGTGTACATAATGTGCACAGAATGTCTGGATTTGCCGAAAAATTGAATATCCAGAACAGTGTAAAATCGACAGAATATTGTGTACATTAAAAGTACGAAATTTTTGGATTTGTATAGAAACAGAATATCCAGAACTTCATTTAATCAAAGAAAAATTGTGTACAATATTTGTACAGAACGTCGGGATCTGCAGAGAAATTAAATATCCAAAACTTCGTAAAATATGTGAAAAATTGAGTACAATATATGTACAGAATGGATGGATCTGCAGAGAAATTCAATATCCAGAACCGTGTAAAATCAACGGAATATTGTGTACATTATGTGCACGAAATGTCTGGATTTACAGAAAAATTGAATATCTAGAACTGCGAAAATTCAACGGGAAATTGTGTATATTATATGTACAGAATAACTGGATTTACAGAGAAATTGAATATCCAAAACTTCGTAAAATAAACGGAAAATTGTGTACATTATGTGTACGGAATGTCTGGATTTGCAAAGAAATTGAATATCCAGAAATGCCTAAATTCAACGGGAAATTGTGTACATTATATGTACGGAATGACTGGATAGGTAAAAAAATTAAATATCCAAAACTTTGTAAAATCAATGAAAAATCGTGTACATTATGTGTACGGAAAGTCTGGATTTGCAGAGAAATTAAATATCCAGAAATGCCTAAATTCAACGGGAAATTATGTATATTATATGTACGGAATGACTGGATTTGTTGAAAAATTGAATATCCAGAACTTCGTAAAATCAACGGAAAATTGTTTACATTATATGTATGGAAAGTCAAGATCTGCAGTAAAATTGAATATCTAGAACTGCATAAAATTTTGAATATCTGTACATATAATGTACATAATTTCCCGTTGAATTTTCATAGTCTTTGGACATTCAATTTTTCTGCAAATCCAGACATTTCGAGCACATAATGTACACAATTTTTCGTTGATTTTACGCGGTTCTGGATATTCAATTTCTTTGCAGATCCAGGCATTCGTACATATATTGCACAGAGTTTTCCTTTAATTGAATGAAGTTTTGGATATTCTGTTTCTATACAAATTTTAAAAATTTCATACTTTTAATGTACACAATTTTCCGTTAATTTTACACAGTTCTGGATATTCAATTTTTCTGCAAATCCAGACATTCCGTGCACATAATGTACACAATTTTCGATTGATTTTAGGCAGTTCTATATATTTAGATATTCAATTTCTCGGCAATCCAAACATTCCGTGCACATAATGTACGCAATTTTTCGTTGATTTTACACAGTTCTGGATATTCAATTTCTTTGCAGATCTAGACATTACGTACATATATTGTACACAATTTTCCATTGATTTTACGAAGTTTTGGATATTCAATTTCTCTGCAGATCCCAACATTCCGTACATATATTGTTCATAATTTTCCGTTGATTTGACGCAGTTCTGTATATTCAATTTTTCTACAAATCCAGTCATTACGCACAAGTAATGTACACAATTTCCCGTTGAATTTGGGCATTTCTGAATATTCAATTTCTTTGTAAATCCAGACATTCCTTAGATATATTGCACACAATTTTTCATTGATTTTATGAAATTTTGGATATTCAATTTCTCTGCAGATCCCAACATTCCGTACGTATATTGTTCATAATTTTCCGTTGATTTGACGCAGTTCTGTATATTCAATTTTTCTACAAATCCAGTCATTACGCACAAGTAATGTACACAATTTCCCGTTGAATTTGGGCATTTCTGAATATTCAATTTCTTTGTAAATCCAGACATTCCTTAGATATATTGCACACAATTTTTCGTTGATTTTACATAGTTCTGGATATTCAATTTCTTTGCAGATCCAGACATTCCGTACATAAAATGTACAAAATTTTTTGTTTATTTTAAAAATTTCCTGATATTCTATTTTTTTGCGAATTTTGATATTCCATACGTTTAATGTATACAATTTTTTGTTGATTTTACACAGTTCTGGATATTTAATTTTTCTGCAATTCCTAACATTCTGTACATATAATGTGCAATATTTCTTGTTGAAGTTAAGAAGTTTTCGATATTCAATTTCTCTGCAGATCCAGACTTTATGTACATATATTGAACATAATTTTTCGTTGATTTTACGAAGTTCTAAATATTCAATTTCCCTGCAGATCCAGACATTCAATACATATAATGAACAAAAATTTTCGTTGATTTTACGTATTTCCGGATATTCAATTTTTCTGCGAATCATGACATTCTGTACATTTAATGTACACAATTTTTGTTGATTTTACACAGTTCTGGATATTCAATTTTTTTTTTCAAATTCTGACATTCCTTACATATGTGTTGTACACTATTTCCTTTTCAAATTACGAAGTTTTGGATATTCAATTTCTCTGCAGATCCCAACATTCCGTACATATATTGTCACAATTTTCGTTGATTTTACGCAGTTCTGGATATTTAATTTTTCTAAAAATCCAGTCATTCCGTACATATAATGTACACAATTTTCCGTTGAATTTTGGCATTTCTGGATATTCAATTTCTTTGTAAATCCAGACATTCCTTACATATATTGCACATAATTTTTCGTTGATTTTACGCAGTTCTGGATATTCAATTTCTCTGCAGATCCAAACATTCCGTACATATAATGTACAAAATTTTTTGTTTATTTTAAGCATTTCTGGATATTCAATTTTTTTGCGAATCCTGACATTCTATACATTTAATGTATACAATTTTTTGTTGATTTTACGCAGTTCCGGATATTTATGTTTTTGCAATCCTAACATTCTGTACATATAATGTACACTATTTCTTGTTGAAGTTACTAAGTTTTCGATATTTAATTTCTCTGCAGATCCAGACTTTATGTATATATGTTGAACACAATTTTCCGTTGATTTTACGAAGTTCTGAATATTCAATTTCTCTGCAGATCCAGACATTCAGTACATATAATGAAAAAAAAATTTCGTTGATTTTACGTATTTTCGGATATTCAATTTTTCTGCGAATCATGACATTCTGTACATTTAATGTACACAATTTTTGTTGATTTTACGCAGTTCTGGATATTCAACTTTTTGCAAATCCTGACATTCTGTACATATGATGTACACTATTTTCTTTGAAGTTACAAAGTTCTGGATATTCAATTTCTCTGCAGATCCAGACTTTTTGTACATATATTGTACACAATTTCCCGTTGAATTTAGGCATTTCTGGATATTCAAATTCTCAGCAAATCCAGACATTCCTTACATATAATGCACACAGTTTTTCGTTAATTTCACACAATTCATGATATTCAATCTCTTTGCAGATCCAGACTTTCCGTACATATAATGTACAAAATTTTTGCTGATTTTACGAATTTCTGGATATTCAATTTTTTTGCGAATCCTGACATTCCGTACATTTAATACACACATTTTTTTGTTGATTTTACACAGTTATGGATATTTAATTTTTCTGCAAATCCTGACATTCTGTACATGTAATGTACACTATTTCTTGTTGAAGTTACAAAATTCTAGATATTCAATTTCACTACAGACCTAGACTTTCCGTACATATATTGAACACAATTTTCTGTTGATTTTAAGAAGTTCTGAACATTCAATTTTTCTGCAGATCCAGACATTCTGTACATATAATGTTCAAATTTTTTTGTTGATTTTACGTTTTTTTTTATATTCAATTTTTCTGCGAATCTTGACATCCCGTACAGTTAACGTACACAATTTTTGTTGATTTTACGCAATTCTAGATATTCAATTTTTTTACAAATCTTAACATTCCGTAGATATTATGTACACTATTTCCTTTTGAACTTACAAAGTCTTGGATATTCAATTTCTCTGCAGATCCAGACTTTCCGTACATATATTGTACACAATTTTCCGTTTATTTTACAAAGTTCTGGATATTCAATTTCTCTGCATATCCGAACATTTGTACTTTTACTGTACACAATTTCCCATTGAATTTACGCAGTTCAGGATTTTCAATTTTTCTTCAAATCTATTCATTCCGTACATATAATGTACACAATTTCCCGTTGAATTTAGCCTTCAATTTCACGGCAAATCCAGACATTCCGTACACATAATGTACACAATTTTCCGTTGATTTTACGAATTTCTAGATATTCAATTTCTCTATAAATTCAGTCATTCTATACATATAATGTACACAATTTTTCACTGAATTTTCGCCGTCCTGGATGTTCAATTTTTCTACAAATCCAGACATTCCGTGCACATAATGTACACAATTTTTCGTTAATTTTACACGGTTCTGAATATTCAATTTCTCTGTAGATCTAGACATTCCGTACATGTATTGTACTCAATTTTCCACTGATTTTACGAAGTTTTAGATATTTAATTTCTCTGCAGATGCCGACATTCCGTAAATATATTGTACACAATTTCCCGTTGATTTTTCGCAGTTCTGGATAATCAATTTCTCTGCAGATCCAAACATTTCATACATATATTGTTCACAATTTTCCATTGATTAAACGAAGTTCTAGATATATAGTCTCTCAACAAATCCAAAAATTTCGTACTTTTAATGTACACAATTTTTCGTTTGATTGTACACAGTTCTGGATATTCAATTTTTCTGCAAATCCAGACATTTCGCGCACATATGTACAAAATTTTTCTGTTGATTTTAAACACATCTGGATATTCAATTTCTTTGCAGATCCAGACATTTCGTACATATATTGCACACAATTTTCTATTGATTTTATGAAGTTTTGGATATTCAATTTCTCTGCAAATCCCAACATTCCGAACATATAACGAACACAACTTCCCGTTGAATTTATGCAGTTCTGGATATTCAATTTCTCTGCAAATCCAGACATTCCGTGCACATAATGTATACAATTTTCTGTTGATTTTACACAGTTCTAGATATTCAATTTCTTTGTAGATCTAGACATTACGTACATATATTGTACACAATTTTCACTTGATTTTACGATGTTTTGGATATTTAATTTTTCTGCAGATCCCAACATATTGTTCACAATTTTTCTTTGATTTTACGCAGTTTTGGATTTTACTCAGTTCTGAATATTCGAGAATGAGAGAAAAAAAAAATTCATTTCGGTCCATTCCAACCCGACCCAAACTAGAAAATTTCGAAAAAAAAAAAAAAAAAAAGGGAAAAAAACTCAAAAAATCTAAAAAACATCATTCTGGCACTATTTTAAGCCAAAACGGATCGGGACAGGTCAAGAAAGCGAAAAAATAATTTTCGTTCCGGTCTGTTCCTACCTGACTATTTCAAGCCAAAACAGGTCGGGACAGACTGAGAAAGAGAGGAAAAAAAGAAATTTCCGGTCTGTTCCTACGCGACACAAACTAAAGAATTCCGAAAAAAAAAAAAGTAGAAAAAAAATTCAAAGGGTTAAAAAACATCATTCTGTCATTATTTCAAGCCAAAAAAGTTCAGGACAGACTGAGAAATAGAGAAAAAAAAATTTTCGTTCCGATACATTCCTACCCGACCCAAACAAGAAAATTCAGAAAAAAAAAATTCAAAAAATTAGAAAATTAAAAAAACATTATTTCAAGCCAAAACGAGTCGGGATAGGCCGAGAAAGAGAAAAAAAAAATTGTTGTGGTCCATTCCTACCCAACCCAAACTAGAAAATTCCGAAAAAAAAAATAGTAAAGAAATTCAAAAAATTAAAAAACATCATTCTAGCGATATCTAAGTCAAAAAATGTAGGGACAGGCTCAGAAAGAGAGAAGAAAAAAATTCATTCAGGTCCACTCCAACCCAACCCATACTTAATGAATTCTGAAAAAAAAAAAAAAAAAAAAAAAAAAAAAAAAAGCAAAAAAATTCAAAAAATTAAAAAACATCATTCTGGCATTATTTCAAGGCAAAATGGGTTGGGCCAGGCTGAGAAACAAAGGAAACTTTTTTTTTTTTGTTCCGGTCCGTTTTTACTCGACCCAAACTAGAGAATTCCGAAAAAAAAAATTGCAAAAAAATTTAAAGAATTAAAAATACCAGTCTCTCAATATTTCAGGCCAAAACGGGTCCGGACAGACAACAAAAGGGAGAAAAAAAAAATTTCCGGTTCGTTCCTACCGGAACCAAACTAGAGAATTCCGAAAAAAAAAAAAGAAAGTAAAAAAATTCAAAAAATTAAAAATATCATTCTGGGATTATTTAAAGCAAAAACGGGTCGGGACAGGTTGAGAAAGAGAGAAATTTTTTTTTTCGTTCTGGTCCACTCTAACCCGACCCAAACTAAAGAATTCCGAAAAAAAATAGCAAAAAAATTCAAAAAATTAAAAAACATCATTTTGGCATTATTTCAAGCCAAAGCGGGTCGGGACAGGCTGAGAAATAGAGGAAAATTTTTTTTTCATTCCAGTCCGTTTCTACACGACCCAAACTAAAGAATTCCGAAAAAAAAATAGCAAAAAAATTTTAAAAATTGAAAAACATCATTCTGGCATTGAGCTTAAACGGGTCGGGACACTCCAAGAAAGAGAGAAAAAAAAAATTTCATTCTGGTCTACTCCTACCAGACCAAAACAACAGAATTCCAAAAAAAAAAAAAAAGCTAAAAATTAAAAAAATTAAAAAACATCATTCTAGCATTCTTTGAAGCCAAAACGGGTCAGGACAGGCCGAGAAATAGAGGAATTTTTTTTTTTTTTTCATTCCAGTCCGCTTCTACACGACCCAAACTAGAGAATTCCGAAAAAAAAAAATAATAAAAAAATTTAAAAAACTGAAAAACAACATTCTGGCACTGAGCTAACACGGGTCAAGATGGCCCGAGAAAGAGAAAAAAAAAAATTTGTTCTGGTCCACTCCTACCCGAACCAAACTAGATAATTTCGAAAAAAAATAGCTAAAAAATTTAAAAAAAAAAAAAAAAAAAAACATCATTCTATCATTATTTCAAGTTAAAACAGGTCGGGACAGATTTAGAAAGAGAGGAAAAAAAATTTTCGTTCAGCTCCATTCCTACATGACCTAAAACCAGAGAATTCCGAAAAAAAATAGCAAAAAAATAAAAAACATCATTCTGGCATTATTTCAAGGCAAAACGGGTCGGGACAGGTCGAGAGTGAGAGAAAAAAAAAATTCATTCCGGTTCGTTCCTACCCGACCCAAACATGAGAATTTCGAAAAAAAAATAGGAAAAAAATTCAAAAAATCTAAAAAACATCATTCTGGCATTATTTCAAGCAAAAACGGATCGGGACAGCCCATGAAAGAGAGAAAAAAAATTTTTCGTTCCGGTCCGTTCCTACCCAACCCAAACTAGAGAATTCAAAAAAAAAAAAAAAAAGCTAAAAAATTCAAAAAAAATTAAAAAACATCATCCTAATATTATTTCAAGCCAAAGCGGGTCGGGACAGGCCAAGAAATAGAGGAAATTTTTTTTTTTTTTTTTTCATTCCGGTCCGTTTCTACATGACACAAATTAGAGAATTCCGAAAAAAAATAGCAAAAAAATTGAAAAACATCATTTTGGCGTTGAGCAAAAAAATTTCGTTCTAGTCCGCTCCTACCCAACCCAAACTAGATAATTCCGAAAAAAAATAGCTAAAAAATTAAAAAAAACCATCATTCTATCATTATTTCAAGCCAAAACGGGTCGGGACAGATTGAGAAAGAGAGGAAAAAAAAATTTTCGTTCAGCTCCATTCCTACACAACGCAAACTAGAGAATTCTGAAAACAATAGCAAAAAAAAAAAAAAAAAAAAAAAAATCATTTTGGCCTTATTTCAAGGCAAAACGGGTCGGGACAGGTCGAGAATGAGAGAAAAAAAAAATTCATTCCGGTCCGTTCCTACCCAACCCAAACTACAGAATTTCGAAAAAAAAAAAAAAAAAAAAAAGGAAAAAAACTCAAAAAATCTAAAAAAAATCATTCTGGCACTATTTCAAGCCAAAACGGATCGGGACAGGTCAAGAAAGAGAAAAAATAATTTTCGTTCCGGTCTGTTCCTACGCGATCCAAACTAGAGAATTCTGAAAAAAAAAAAAAAAAAAAAAAAAAAAAAAAAAAAAAAAAGCAAAAAAAAAAAAAAGCTAAAAAACATCATTCCGGGATTATTTCAAGCCAAAACAGGTTGGGACAGATTGAGAAAGAGAGGAAAAAAAAAATTTCTGGTCTGTTCCTACCCGACACAAACTAGAGAATTCCGAAAAAAAATAGGAAAAAAATTCAAAAAATTAAAAAACATCATTCTGTCATTATTTCAAGCCGAAACGGTTCAGGACAGACTGAGAAATAGAGAAAAAAAAATTTTCGTTCCGATCCGTTCCTACGCGACCCAAACTAGAGAATTGAGAAAAAAAAATGCAAAAATTTAGAAAATTAAAAAAACATCATTCTGGGACTATTTCAAGGCAAAACAGGTAGGGACAGGCTGAGAAAGAGAGAAAAAAAAAATTTTGTTCCGGCTCGTTTTACCCAACCCAAACTAGAGAATACCAAAAAAAATTCAAAAAAATTCAAAAATATTAGTCTGTCAATATTTCAGGCCAAAACGGGTTGGGACGACAGAGAAAGAGAGAAAAAAAAAAAAATTTGTTCCGGTCCGTTCCTACCCAACCCAAACTAGAAAATTCCGAAAAAAAATAGTAAAGAAATTCAAAAAATTAAAAAACATCATCTTGGTGATATTTAAAGTCAAAACGGGTCGGGACAGGCCGAGAAAGAGAGAAGAAAAAAATTCGTTCTGGTCCACTCCAACCCAACCCATTGTAAAGAATTCTGAAAAGAAAAAAAAAAAAAAAATCCAAAAATTAAAAAACATTAGTTGGCATTATTTAAAGCCAAAACGGGTCGGGACAGGCAGAGAAAGAGCAAAAAAAAATTTTCGTTCTGGTCCACTCCAATTCGACCCAAACTAAAGAATTAAGAAAAGAAATTCAAAAAATTAAAAAAAATCATTCTAGCATTATTTCAAGCCAAAGCGGGTCGGGACAAGCCGAGAAATAGAGAAAATTTTTTTTTTTCATTCCGGTCCGATTCTACGCGACCCAAATTAGAGAATTCTGAAAAAAATAGCAAAAAAATTGAAAAAGATCATTCTGGAATTGAGCTAAAACGGTTCGGGACAGCCAAAAGAGAGAAAAAAAAAATTCGTTCTGGTCCACTCCTACCCGACCCAAACTAGATAATTCCGAAAAAAAAAAGCTAAAAATTAAAAAAAACACCATTCTATCATTATTTCGAGCCAAAACGGGCTGGGAGAGATTGAGAAAGAGAGGAAAAAAAAATTTCGTTCCGCTCCATTCCTACATGACCCAAACCAGAGAATTCCGAAAAAAATAGCAAAAAAATAAAATACATTGTTCGGGCATTATTTCAAGGCAAAACAGGTTGGGACAGGTCAAGAATGAGAGAAAAAAAAAATTCATTCATGTCCGTTCCTACCCGACCCAGACAAGAGAATTTTGAAAAAAAATTAGGAAAAAATTCAAAAAATCTAAAAAACCTCATTCTGGCACTATTTCAAGCAAAAACAGGTCAAGACAGCCCAAGAGAGAGAGAAAAATAATTTTTCGTTCCGGTTCGTTCCTACCCGACCCAAACTAGAGAATTCCCAAAAAAAAAAAAAGCTAAAAAATTCAAAAAATTAAAAAACATCATTCTAGTATAATTTGAAGCCAAAACGAATCAGGATAGGCTGAGAAAGAGAGGAAAAAAAAAATTGGTTCAGCTCCATTCCTACACGACCCAAACTAGAGAATTCCCAAAAAAAATAGCAAAAAGATAAAAAACATCATTTTGACATTATTTCAAGCCAAAACGGGTCGAGATAGGTCAAGAAATAGAGAAAAAATTATTTTCGTTCCGGTCTGTTTCTACCCGACCCAAACTAGAGAATTATGAAAAAAAAATAGAAAAAAATTAAAAAAAATTAAAAAACATCATTCTGGAATTATTTCAAGCCAAAACGGGTCAGGACAGAATGAGAAAGAGAGAGAAGAAAAAATACATTTCCGATCCGTTCCTAGCCGACCCAAACTAGAGAATTCCTAAAAAAAAAAAAAAGTAAAAATATTAAAAAATTGAAAAAACATCATTCGGGCATTATTTAAAGCCAAAACGGGTCTGGACAAGCAGAGAAAAAAAAAATCATTCTGGTCCACTCCAACCCGACCCAAACTAAAGAATTCCGAAAAAAAAAATAGCAAGAAAATTCAAAAGATTAAAAAACGTCATTCTGGCGTTATTTCAAGCCAAAGCGGGGCAGGAAAGGCCGAGAAAGAGAGAAAAAAAAATTTTCGTTCAGCTCCGTTCCTACACGACCCAAACTAGAGAATTCCCAAAAAAAAAAGCAAAAAAAAAAAAAAAAAAAAAAAAACATCATTTTGACATTATTTCAAGCCAAAACGGGTCGAGATAGGTCAAGAAATAGAGAAAAAATGATTTTCGTTCCAGTCTGTTCCAACCCGACCCAAACTAGAGAGTTCCGAAAAAAAAAATAGCAAAAAAAATTCAAAAAATTAAAAAACATCATTCTAGATTTATTTCAAGCCAAAACGGGTCGGGACAGAATGAGAAAGAGAGAAAAAAAAAAAAAAAAACATTTCCGATCCGTTCCTAACCGACCCAAACTAGAGAATTCCTAAGAAAAAAAAAAGTAAAAATATTCCAAAATTAAAAAAAACATCATTCAGGCAATATTTAAAGCCAAAACGGGTCTGGATAGGCAGAGAAAAAAAATATTTCATTCTGGTCCACTCCAACCCGACCCAAACGAAAGAATTCCGAAAAAAAAAATAGCAAAAAAATTCAAAAGATTAAAAAACATCATTTTGGCATTATTTCAAGCCAAAGCGGGACAGGAATGGCCGAGAAAGAAAAAAAAAATTTTATTTCTGGTCCATTCATACACGACCCAAACTAGAGAATTTCGAAAAAAAAATAGCAAAAAAATTAAAAAAATTGAAAAACAACATTCTGGCATTGAGTAAAAACGGGTCGGGACGGCCCAAGAAAGAGAAAATTTTTTTTTTCGTTCTGGTCCGCTTTTACTCGACCCAAACTAGATAATTCCAAAAAACAAAAAAGCTAAAAATTTAAAAAAAAAAATTTAAAAACACCATTCTATCATTATTTTAAGCCAAAACGGGTCAGGACAGAATGAGAAAGAGAGGAAAAAAAAATTTTCGTTCAGCCTACACGACCCAAACGGGAGAATTTCAAAAAACAAATTGCAAAAAAATAAAAAACATCATTCTGGCAATTATTTCAAGGCAAAACGGGTTGGGACAGGTCGAGAATGAGAGAAAAAAAAATTCATTCCGTTCCATTCCTACCCGAGCCAAACTAGAGAATTTTGAAAAAAAAAAAAAGGAAAAATTTTCAAAAAATCTAAAAAACATCATTCTGGCACTATTTCAAGCAAAAACGGGTCGGGACAGCCCAAGAAAGAGAGAAAAAAAAATTTTAATTTCGGTCCGTTCCTACCCAACCCAAACTAGAGAATTCCGAAAAAAAAAAAATAGCATAAAAAAATTAAAAATTAAAAAACATCATTCTGTCATTATTTCAAGTTAGAACAGTTCGGGACAGACAGAGAAATATAGAAAAAAAAAATTTCATTCCGATTTATTTCTACTCGACCCAGACTAGAGAATTCAGAAAAAAAAAATGCAAAAAAATTCAAAAAAATCATTCTGGGATTATTTCAACTCAAAACGGGTCGGGACAGGCCGAGAAAGAGAGAAAAAGAAAATTTCATTCTGGTCCACTCCAATCCAACCCAAACAAAAGAAATCCAATAAAAAAAATAGAAAAAAAAAATTAAAAATTAAAAAACATCACTCTGTCATTATTTCAAGCCAAAACGGTTCAGGACAGACTGAGAAATAGAGAAAAAAACAAATTTTCGTTCCGATACATTCCTACCCAACCGAAACTAGAGAATTCAAAAAAAAAAATGCAAAAATTATGAAAATTAAAAAAAAAAATCATTTTGGGATTATTTCAAGCCAAAACTGGTCGGGACAGGCTGAGAAAGAGAGAGAGAGAGAGAAAAAATTTGTTCTGGTCCGTTTTACCCAACCCAAACTAGAGAATACCGAAAAAAATTGCAAAAAAAATCAAAAAATATCAGTCTGTCAATATTCCAGGCCAAAACGGGTTGGGACATACTGAGAAAGAGAGAAAAAAAAAACTGTTCCGGTCCATTCCTACCCAACCCAAACAAGAAAATTCCGAAAAAAAAAAATAGTAAAGAAATTCAAAAAATTAAAAAACATCATTCTAGCGATATTTAAAGTCAAAACATGTCGGGACAGGCCCAGAAAGAGAAAAGAAAAAAATTCGTTCGGGTCCACTCCAACCCAACCCATACTAAAGAATTTTGAGAAAAAAAATAGGAAAAAAATTCAAAAACATCATTCTTGCATTATTTCAAGGCAAAATGGGTTGGGACAGGCTGAGAAAAAAAGAAAAAAAAAATTTCGTTCCGGTCTGTTTTTATCCGAACCAAACTAGAGAATTCCAAAAAAAAAATTGCAAAAACATTTAAAGAATTAAAAATATCAGTCTCTCAATATTTCAGGCCAAAACGGGTCAGGACAGACTACAAAAGGGAGAAAAAAAAAATTTCCGGTTCGTTCCTACCTGACCCAAACTAGAGAATTATGAAAAAAAAAAAAAAAAAGGAAAAAAATTAAAAATATCATTCTGGGATTATTTAAAACAAAAACAGGTCGGGACAGGCTGAGAAAGAAAGGAAAAAAATTTTTATTCTGGTCCACTCGAACCCAACCCAAACTAAAGAATTCAGAAAAAAAAAATAGCAAAAAAATTCAAAAAAACTAAAAAACGTCATTCTGGCATTATTTCTAGCCAAAGTGGAACAGGAAAGGCTGAGAAAGAGAGAAAACCAAAATTTTCGCTTCAATCCGTTCGTGCACGACCCAAACTAGAGAATTCCAAAAAAAATAGAAAAAAATTCGAAAAATGGAAAAACATCATTCTGGCATTGAGCTAAAACTTCGTTCTGGTCCGCTTCTACCCGACCCAAACTAGAGAATTCCGATAAAAAAAAAAGCTTAAAAAAATTAAAAATTAAAAAACATCATTCTGTCATTATTTCAAGCCAGAATGGTTCAGGACAGACAGAGAAATAGAGAAAAAAAAATGCAAAAATATTCAAGAAATTAAAAAAAAAAAAATCATTCTGGGATTATTTCAACTCAAAACGGGTAAGGACAGGCCGAGAAAGAGAGAAAAAGAAAATTTCATTCTAGTCCACTCCAATCCAACCCAAACAAAAGAAATCCGAAAAAAAAATAGAAAAGAAAATTAAAAATTAAAAAACATCATTCCGTCTTTATTTCAAGCCAAAACAGTTCAGGACAGACAGAGAAATAGAGAAAAAAAAAAAATTTCATTCCGATACATTACTACCCGACCCAAACTAGAGAATTCAGAAAAAAAAAATGCAAAAAATTTGAAAATTAAAAAAACATCATTTTGGAATTATTTCAAGCCAAAACAGGTCAGGACAGCCCGAGAAAGAGAGAAAAATTTTTTTTTCGTTCCGGTCCGTTTTACCTAACCCAAACTAGAGAATACCGAAAAAAATTGCAAAAAAATTCAAAAAATTGAAGAATATCAGTCTGTCAATATTTCAGGCCAAAACGGGTTGGGACACACTGAGAAAGAGAGAAAAAAAAAAAAAAAAAATTGTTCTGGTCTGTTGCTACCCAACCCAAACTAGAAAATTCCGAAAAAAAAATAGTAAAGAAATTCAAAAAATTAAAAAACATCATTCTAGCGATATTTAAAGTCAAAACATGTCGGGACAAGCCGAGAAAGAGAGAAGAAAAAAATTCGTTCGGGTTCACTCCAACCCAATCCATGCTAAAGAATTCTGAGAAAAAAAAATAGCAAAAAAATTAAAAAAACATCATTCTGACTTTATTTCAAGGCAAAATGGGTTGGGACAGGCAGAGAAACAAAGAAAAAAAAAAATTTCGTTCCGGTTTGTTTTTACCCGACCCAAACTAGATAATTTCGAAAAAAAAAAATTGCAAAGACATTTAAAAGAATTAAAAATATCAGTCTCGCATTATTTCAGGCCAAAACGGGTGTGGACAGACTACGAATGGGAGAAAAAAAAAATTCCGGTTCGTTCCTACCCGACCCAAACTAGAGAATTCCGAAAAAAAAAAGTAGTAAAAAAATTCAAAAAATTAAAAATATCATTTTGGGATTATTTAAAGGAAAAACAGGTCAGGACAGGTCGAGAAAGAGAGAAAAAAAATTTTGTTCTGGTCCACTCCAACCCGACCCAAACTAAAGAATTCAGAAAAAAAAAATAGCAAAAAAATTCAAAAAATTAAAAAACATCATTCTGGCATTATTTCAAGCCAAAGCGGATCATGACAGGCCGAGAAATAGAGGAAAAAAAAATTTTCATTCCAGTCTGTTTCTACACGACCCAAACTAGAGAATTCCGAAAAAAAAAAATAGCAAAAAAATTTAAAAAATTGAAAAACATCATTCTAGCATTGAGCTTAAATGGGTCGGGACAGTCCAAGAAAGAGAGAAAAAAAAATTTTCATTCTGGTCTGCTCCTACCCGATGCAAACCACAAAATTCCAAAAAAAAAAAAAAAAAAAAAAAAAAGCTAAAAAACTCAAAAACATCATTCTAGCATTCTTTGAAGCCAAAACAGGTCGGAACAGGCCCGGAAAGAGAGGGAAAAAAAGAATTTCGTTCAACTCCGTTCCTACACGACCCAAACTAGAGAATTCCGAAAAAAATAGCAAAAAAATAAAAAACATCAGTCTGGCATTATTTAAAGCCAGAACAGGTCGGGACAGGCTAAGAAAGAGAAAAAAAAATTTCGTTCTGATCCACTCGAACCCAACCCAAACTAAAGTATTCAGAAAAAAAAAATAGCAAAAAATTCAAAAAAAACTAAAAAACGTCATTCTGGCATTATTTCTAGCCAAAGTGGGACAGGAAAGGCCGAGAAAGAGAGAAAACCAAAATTTTTGCTCCGGTCCGTTCGTACACGACCCAAACTAGAGAATTCCGGAAAAAAAATAGCATAAAAAAATTAAAAATTAAAAAACATCACTCTTTCATTATTTCAAGCCAGAACGGTTCGGGACAGACAGAGAAAACCGAAAAAAAAAAAAAAAAAAAATCATTCCGATTCATTTCTACTCGACCCAAACTAGAGAATTCAGAAAAAAAAAATGCAAAAAAATTCATAAAATTAAAAAAAAAAAATCATTCTGGGATTATTTCAACTCAAAACGGGTCAGGACAGGCCGAGAAAGAGAGAAAAGGAAAATTTCATTCGGGTCCGTACCTACACGACCCAAACTAGGGAATTCCAAAAAAAAAAAAAATTAGCAATAAAATTCAAAAAAAGAAAAAAAACATCACCCTGGCAATATTTCGAGCCAAACGGGTCGGGACAAGTTGAGAAAGAGAGAAAAAATAATTTTTGTTCCGGTCCGTTCCAACCCAATCCAAACTAGAGAATTCCGAAAAAATTCAAACAACTAAAAAAACATCATTCTGTGATTATTTCAAGCCAAAACGAGTCAGGACAGGTCGAGAAAGAGAGAAAAAAAAAAATTTCATTCTGGTCCACTCCAAACCGACCCAAGTAAAAGAATTTCGACAAAAAATAGCAAAAAAATTCAAATATAAAAAAACATCATTCTGGCATTACTTCAAGCCAAAACGGGGACGGGACAGGTCGAGAATGAGAGAGAAAAAAATTTCGTTCTAGTAAAAACCAATCTGACCCAAAATGAAGAATTCCGGAAAAAAAAAATGAAAAAATAAAAAAAATAAAAAACATCGTTCTAGCAATATTTCAAGCCAAAACGGGTCGGGATAGGCCGACAAAGGGAGGAAAAAAAAATTTCATTCAGGTCTATTCCTACACAACCCAAACTAGAGAATTCCGAAAAAAAATAGCAAAAAAATTAAAAAAAAAAAAAAAGAAACATTATTCTGGCACTATTTCAAGCCAAAATGGGTGGGACAGGTCGAGAATGTGTGAAAAAAAATTTTTTGTTCTGCCCCATTCCTACCCATCCCAAACTTGAGAATTCCGAAAAAAAAATAGCTAAAAAATTCATAAAAATAAAAAAGAAACATCATTCTGGGATTATTTCAAGCCAAAATGGGTCAGGACAGAACGAGAATGAGAGAAAAAAATTTTTCGCTCTGGTCCACTCCAACCCGACCCAAACCGAAGAATTCCGAAACAAAACAGCAAAAAAATTCAAAAAATTAAAAAACATCATTCTAGCATTATTTCAAGTGAAAACAGGTCGGGACAGGCCAAGAAAGAGAAAAAAAAAAAATTTCGTTCAAGTCTGTTCCTACACGACCCAAACTAGAGAATTCCGAAAAAAAAAATTGCAAAAAATTAAAAAAAAAAAAAAAAAAAAAAAAAACATCATTCTGGTATTATTTCAAGCCAAAACGGGGTGGAACAGGTCGAGAAAGAGAGAAAAAATAATTTTCGTTCCGGTCTGTTCCTACCCGACCCAAACTAGAGAATTCCGAAAAAAAATAAAAAACATTATTACGGGATTATTTCAAGCCAAAACTGGGTTGGAACAGGCTGAGAAAAAGAGAAAGAGAGAGAGAGAAATTAAAAAGTAAAAAAAAAAAAAAAGGTAAAAAAATTCAAAAAATTAAAAAAACAACATTCTGGCATTATTTAAAGTGAAAATGGGTCGGAACAGGCCGAGAAAGAGAAAAAAAATTTTTTCGTTCTGGTCCACTCCAACCCGACCCAAACTAAAGAATTCTGAAAAAAAATAGTAAAAAAATTCAAAAAATTAAAAAACATCACTAAGGCATAATTTAAAGCCAAAGCGGGTCAGGAAAGGCCAATAAAGAGAGAAAATTTTTTTTTTCGCTCCGGTCCATTCCTACCCAACCCAAACTAGAGAATTTCGAAAAAAAAATAGCAAAAAAATTCAAAAAATTAAAAAAAAAAACATCATTCTGGCATTATTTCAAGCCAAAACAGGTCTGCATCGGCCAGGAAAGAGAGGAAAAAAAAATTCATTCAGGTCCATTCCTACACGACCCAAACTAGAGAATTTCAAAAAAAAAAATAGCAATAAAATTCAAAAAAAAAAAAAAAAAAAAAAAAAAAAAACATCGCTCTAGCAATATTTCAAGCCAAACGGGTCAGGACAAGTCGAGAAAGAGAGAAAAAATAATTTTTGTTCCGGTCCGTTCCAACCAAATCCAAACTAGAGAAATCCGAAAAAATTCAAACAACTAAAAAAACATCATTCTGTGATTATTTCAAGACAAAACGAGTCGGGACAGGCCGATAAAGAGAGAGAAAAAAAATTTCATTCTGGTCCACTCCAAACTGACCCGAGTAAAAGAATTTCGACAAAAAATAGCAAAAAAATTCAAATATAATAAAACATCATTCTGGCATTGCTTCAAGCCAAAACAGGGACGCGACAGGTTGAGAATGAGAGAAAAAAAAAATTTCGTTCTGGTAAACACCAACCCGACCTAAAATGAAGAATTCCGAAAAAGAAAAAACAGGAAAAAATTCAAAAAATTAAAAAACATCATTCTAGCATTATTTCAAGTCAAAACGGGTCGGGATAGGCCGACAAAGAGAGGAAAAAAAAAATTCATTCTGGCCTGTTCCTACACGACCCAAACTAGAGAATTCCAAAAAAAATAGCAAAAAAATTCAAAAAAAAAAAAAACATTATTCTGGCACTATTTCAAGCCAAAACGGGTGGGACAGGTCGTGAATGAGTGAAAAAAAAAAAAAAAAAAAAAATTGCATTCCTGCCCATTCCTACCTGTCCCAAACTTGAGAATTCCGAAAAAAAAAATGCAAAAAAATTCATAAAAATAAAAAAGAAACATCATTCTGGGATTATTTCAAGCCAAAATGGGTCGGGACAGAACGAGAATGAGAGAAAAAAAAAATTTTGTTCTGGTCCACTCCAACCCGACCCAAACTGAAGAATTCCGAAACAAAACAGCAAAAAAATTCAAAAAATTAAAAAACAACATTCTAGCATTATTTCAAGCCGAAACAGGTCGGGACAGGCCAAGAAAGAGGAAAAAAAAATGTTGTTCAAGTCCGTTCCTACACGACCCAAAATAGAGAGTTCCGAAAAAAATTGCAAAAAAATTATAAAAAAAAAAAAAAAAACATCATTCTGGCATTATTTCAAGCCAAAATGGGGGGACAGGTCGAGAAAGAGAGAAATTTTTTTTTTCATTTCGGTCTATTCTTACCCGACCCAAACTAGAGAATTCGGAAAAAAAAATTGCAAAAAATTCAAAGAATTAAAAATATCAGTCTATCAATATTTCAGGCCAAAACGAGTCGGGACAGATTGAGAAAGAGAGAAAAATTTTTTTTTTGTCCAGTCCGTTCCTACCAGATCCAAACTAGAGAATTCTGAAAAAAAAAAAAAGTAAAAAAATTCAAAAAATTAAAAAAACAACATTCTGGAATTATTTAAAGCCAAAATGGGTCGGGACAGGTCGAGAAAGAGAGGAAAAAAAATTTTCGTTCTGGTCTACTCGAACCCGACCCAAACTAAAGAATTCTGAAAAAAAAAATAGTAAAAAAATTCAAAAAATTCAAAAACGTCATTAAGGCATTATTTAAAGCCAAAGCGGGACAGGAAAAGGCTGAGAAAGAGAGAAAAAAAAAATTTCGCTCCGGTCCATTCCTACCCGACCCAAACTAGAGAATTTCGAGAAAAAAAAATAGCAATAAAATTCGAAAAAAAAAAAAAAAAAAATCTCTCTAGCAATATTTCGAGCCAAACGGGTCAGGACAAGTTGAGAAAGAGAGAAAAAATAATTTTTGTTCCGGTCTGTTCCAACCCAATCCAAACTAGAGAATTCTGAAAAAATTCAAACAACTAAAAAAACATCATTCTGTGATTATTTCAAGCCAAAACAAGTCGGGACAGGCCGAGAAAGAGAGGAAAAAAAAAAATCATTCTGGTCCACTCCAAACCGACCCAAGAAAAAGAATTTCGACAAAAAATAGCAACAAAATTCAAAAAATAAAAAAACATCATTCTGGCATTACTTCAAGCCAAAACAGGGATGGGACAGGTCGAGAATGAGAGAAAAAAAATTTCCTTCTGGTAAACACCAACCCAACCCAAAATGAAGAATTCCGAAAAAAAAAAAAAAAAAAAAAAAAAAAAAAAAAAAAAAAAAAAAAAAAAAACAGCAAAAAAATTCAAAAAATTAGAAAACATCATTCTGGCATTATTTCAAGCCAAAACGGGTCGGGATAGGCCGACAAAGAGAGGAAAAAAAAAATTTCATTCAGGTCTGTTCCTACACAACCCAAACTAGAGAATTCCGAAAAAAAAAAATAGCAAAAAAATTCAAAAAAAAAAAAAATTATTCTGGCACTATTTCAAGCCAAAACGGGTGGGACAGGTCGTGAATGAGTGGAAAAAAAAAAAAAAAAATTCGTTCCGGCCCATTCCTACTGGTCCAAAAATTGAGAATTCCGAAAAAAAAATAGCAAAAAAATTCATAAAAATTTAAGAAACATCATTCTGGGATTATTTCAAGCCAAAATGGGTCAGGACAGAACGAGAATGAGAGAAAAAAAATTTCGTTCTAGTCCACTCCAACCAAACCCAAACTGAAGAATTCCGAAACAAAACAGCAAAAAAATTCAAAAAATTAAAAAACATCATTCTAGCATTATTTCAAGCCAAAACAGGTTGGGACAGGCCAAGAAAGAGAAAAAAAAAAAAAAATTCGTTCAAGTCTGTTCCTACACGACCCAAACTAGAGAATTCCGAAAAAAAAAAAATTGCAAAAAAATTTGAAAAAAAAAAAAAAAAACATCATTCTGGCATTATTTCAAGCCAAAATGGGGTGGGACAGGTCGAGAAAGAGAGAAAAAATAATTTTCGTTCCGGTCCGTTCCTACCCAACCCAAACTAGAGAATTTCGAAAAAAAATAGCAAAAAAATTCAAAAAAAATAAAAAACATCATTATGGGATTATTTCAAGCCAAAACTGGTTGGGATAGGCTTTGAAAGAGAGAAATTTTTTTTTTTCGTTTCGGTCTGTTCTTACCCGACCCAAACAAGAGAATTCAGAAAAAAAAATTGCAAAAAATTCAAAGAATTAAAAATATCAGTCTGTCAATGTTTCAGGCCAAAACAGGTCGGGACAGACTGAGAAAAAGAGAAAAAAAAAAAAAAAAATTTTCCAGTCCGTTCCTACCAGATCCAAACTAGAGAATTCCGAAAAAAAAAAAAAAGTAAAAAAAATTCAAAAAATTAAAAAAACAACATTCTGGCATTATTTAAAGCCAAAATGGGTCAGGACAGGCCGAGAAAGAGAGAAAAAAAAATTTTCGTTCTAGTCCACTCCAACCCAACCCAAACTAAAGAAATCCGAAAAAAAATAGTAAAAAAATTCAAAAAATTAAAAAACATCATTAAGGCATTATTTAAGGCCAAAGCGGGACAGGAAAGGCCGAGAAAGAGAGAATTTTTTTTTCGCTCTGGTCCATTCCTACCCGACCCAAACTAGAGAATTTCAAAAAAAAAAAAAGCAAAAAAATTAAAAAAAAAAAAAAAAAACATCATTCTGGTTTTTTTTCAAGCCAAAACAGGTCTGGACAGGCCAGGAAAGAGAGAAAAAAAAATTTATTCAGGTTCGTTCCTACACGACCCAAACTAGAGAATTCCAAAAAAAAAAATAGCAATAAAATAAAAAAATAAAAAATAACTCTGGCAATATTTCGAGCCAAACGGGTCGGGACAAGTCGAGAAAGAGAGAAAAAATAATTTTTTTTCCGGTCCGTTCCAACCCTATCCAAACTAGAGAATTCCGAAAAAATTCAAACAAGTAAAAAAACATCATTCTGTGATTATTTCTAGCCAAAACGAGTCAGGACAGGCCAAGAAAGAGAAAAAAAAAAATTTCATTCTAGTCCACTCCAAACCAACCCAAGTAAAAGAATTTCAAGCCAAAACGACAGGTCGAGAATGAGAGAAAAAAAATTTTTGTTCTGGTAAACACCAACCCGACCTAAAATGAAGAATTTCGAAAAAAAAAAAAAACAGCAAAAAAATTCAAAAAATTAAAAAATATCATTCTGGCATTATTTCAAGCCAAAACGGGTCGGGATAGGCCGACAAAGAGAGGAAAGAAAAATTTCATTCAGGTCTGTTCCTACACGACCCAAACTAGAGAATTCCGAAAAAAAATAGCAAAAAAATTCAAAAAAAAAAAAAAAAAAAAACATTATTCTGGATCTATTTCAAGCCAAAACGGGTGGGACAGGTCGAGAATAAGTGGAAAAAAAAAAAAGTTCGTTCTGGCCCATTCCTACCCGTCCCAAACTTGAGAATTCCGAAAAAAAAAAAGCAAAAAAATTCATAAAAATAAAAAAGAAACATCATTTTGGGATTATTTCAAGCCAAAATGCGTCGGGACAGAACGAGAATGAGAGAAAAAAAATTTTCGTTCTGGTCCACTCCAACCCGACCCAAACTGAAGAATTCCGAAACAAAACAGCAAAAAAATTCAAAAAATTAAAAAACATCATTATTTCAAGCCATAACAGGTTGGGACAGGCCAAGAAAGAGAAAAAAAAAATTCGTTCAAGTCCGTTCCTACACGACCCAAACTAGAGAATTCCGAAAAAAAAAATTGCAAAAAAATTAAAAAAAAAAAAAAAAAATCATTCTGGCATTATTTCAAGCCAAAACGGGGTGGGACAGGTCGGGAAAGAGAGAAAAAATAATTTTCGTTCCAGTCCGTTCCTACCCGACCCAAACTAGAGAATTTCGAAAAAAAAATAGCAAAAAAATTTAAAAAAATAAAAAACATCATTATGGGATTATTTCAAGCTGAAACTGGTCGGGACAGGCTTAGAAAGAGAGAAATTTTTTTTTTTTTTTTTTTCGTTTCGGTCTGTTCTTACCCGACCCAAACTACAGAATTCGGAAAAAAAAAATTGCAAAAAATTCAAAGAATTAAAAATATCAGTCTGTCAATATTTCAGGCCAAAACGGGTTGGGACAGACTGAGAGAAAGAGAAAAAAAAAAATTTGTCCAGTCCATTCCTACCAGATCCAAACTAGAGAATTCCCAAAAAAAAAAGGTAAACAAATTCAAAAAATTAAAAAAAAAAAACAACATTCTGGCATTATTTAAAGCCAAAATGGGTCGGGATAGGCCGAGAAAGAGAGAAAAAAAATTTTCGTTCTGGTCCACTCCAACTGACCCAAACTAAAGAATTCTGAAAAAAAAATAGTAAAAAAATTCAAAAAATTAAAAAACATCATTAAGGCATTATTTAAAGCAAAAGCGGGACAGGAAAGGCCGAGAAAGAGAGAAAATTCTTTTTTCGCTCCGGTCCATTCCTATGCAACCCAAACTAGAGAATTCCGAAAAAATTAGCAAAAAAATTCAAAAAAACTAAAAAACATCATTCTGGTATTATTTCAAGCCAAAGCGGGACAGGAAAGGCCGAGAAAGAGAGAAAACAAAAATTTTCGTTCCGGTCCATTCGTACACAACCCAAACTAGAGAATTCCGAAAAAAATAGCAAAAAAATTCAAAAAATTGAAAAACATCATTCTGGCATTGAGCTAAAACGGGTCAAGACAGCCCAAGAAAGATAAAAAAAAAATTCGTTCTGGTCCGCTCCTACCCAACCCAAACTAGATAATTCCGAAAAAAAAATAGCTAAAAAATTCAAAAAGTTAAAAAACATCATTCTTGCATTATTTCAAGCCAAAACGGGTCAGGACAGGCCGTGAAAGCGAGGAAAAAAAAAATTTCGTTCAGCTCCGTTCCTACACGACCCAACGTAGAGAATTTCGAAAGAAATATTAAAAAATTATAACATCATTCTGGCATTATTTCAAGCCAAAACAGGTCGGGACAGGACAAGAATGAGAGAAAAAAAAAATTTCATTCTGGTTCATTCCTACCCGACCCAAACTAGAGAATTTCGAAAAAAAATTGCAAAAAAATTCAAACAACTAAAAAAACATCATTCTGTGATTATTTCAAGCCAAAAAGAGTCGGGACAGGCCGAGAAAAAGAGAAATTTTTTTTTTCATTTTGGTCGACTCCAACCCGACCCAAGTAAAAGAATTCCGAAAAAAAATAGCTAAAAAATTCAAAAAATAAAAAAAAAAAATCATTCTGGCATTACTTCAAGCCAAAACGGGACGAGACAGGTCGAGAATGAGAGAAAAAAAAATTTTGTTCTGGTCAACTCCAACCCGACCCGAACGGAAGAATACCGAAAAAAACAGAAAAAAAATTCAAAAAATAAAAAAACATCATTCTGGCATTATTTCAAGCCAAAACGGGTTGGGATAGGCCAACAAAGAGAGGAAAAAAAACTTTGTTCAGATCTATACCTACACGACCCAAACTAGAGAATTCCGAAAAAAATAGCAAAAAAAAAAATATATATATATATATATATATATATTCTGGCATTATTTCAAGCCAAAACGGGTGGGACAAGTCGAGAATGAGTGAAAAAAAAAAAAATTCGTTCTGGCCCATTCCTAACCGTCCCAAACTTGAGAATTCCGAAAAAAAAAATAGCAAAAAAATTCATAAAAATAAAAAAGAAACATCATTCTGGCATTATTTCAAGCCAAAATGGGTCGGGATAGATCAAGAATGAGAGAGAAAAAAATTTCGTTCTGGTCCACTCCAACCTGACCCAAACTGAAGAATTCCAAACAAAACAGCAAAAAAATTCAAAAAATTAAAAAATATCATCCTAGCATTATTTCAAGCCAAAATGGGTTGGGACAGGCCAAGAAAGAGAAAAAAAAAATTTCATTCAGGTCCGTTCCTACACGACCCAAACTTGAGAATTCTGAAGAAAAAAAATAGCAAAAAAATTCAAAAAAAAAAAAAAGAAAAAAAGAAACATCATTCTGGCATTATTTCAAGCCAAAACGGGTCGTGACAAGTCGAGAAAGAGTGAAAAAATAATTTTCGTTTCGGTCCGTTTCTACCCGACCCAAACTAGAGAATTTCGAAAAAAAATAGCAAAACAATTCAAAAAAATAAAAAACATCATTATGGGATTATTTCAAGCCAAAACTGGTCGGGACATGCTGAGAAAGAGAGAAAAAAAAAATTTCGTTCTAGTCTGTTCTTACCCGACCCAAACTAGAGAATTCAGAAAAAAAAATTGCAAAAAATTCAAAGAATTAAAAATATCAGTTTGTCAATATTTCAGGCCAAAACGGGTCGTGACAGACTGAGTAAGAGAGAAAAAAAAAATTTGTTCCAGTCCATTCCTACCAGACCCAAACTAGAGAATTCCGAAAAAAAAAATAGTAAAAAAGTTTAAAAAAAAAAAAATATCATTCTGGCATTATTTAAAGCCAAAATGGGTCGGGACAGGCTGAGAAAGAGAAAAAAAAAATTCGTTTTGGTCCACTCCAACCCGACCCAAACTAAACAATTCCGAAAAAAAAATAGTAAAAAAATTCAAAAAATTAAAAAATACCATTAAGGCATTATTTAAAACCAAAGCGGGACAGGAAAGGCCGAGAAAGAGAGAAAAAAAAAATTCATTCCGGTCCATTCCTATGCGACCCAAACTAGAGAATTCCGAAAAAAATTACCGAAAAATTCGAAAAAAAACTAAAAAACATCATTCTGGCATTATTTCAAGCCAAAGCAAGACAGGAAAGGCTAAGGTTAGGATAGGCTGAGAAAGAGGGAAAAAAATTTTTCGTTCTGGTCCACTCCAACCCAACCCAATCTAAAGAATTCCGAAAAAAAAAATAGCAAAAAAATTAAAAAAACAAAATTATGGCATTATTTCAAGCCAAAGCGGGTCGAGACAGGCCGAAAAAGAGGGAAATTTTTTTTTTTTCAATCCGGTCCACTCCAACCTGACCCAAACTAAATAATTCCGAAAAAAAGTAGCAAAAAAATTCAAAAATATCATTCTGGCATTATTTCAAGCTAAAACAGGTCGAGACAGCCTAAGAAAGAGAGAGAAAAAAAATTTCATTTCGGTCTGTTCCTACCCGACCCAAACTAGAGAATTTCGAAAAAAAAATAGCAAAAAAAAAAATTAATTAAAAAACATCATTCTGTCATTATTTCAAGCCAAAACGGTTTGGGACAAACTAAGAAATAGAGGAAAAAAAAATTTTTGTTCTGATCCGTTCCTACCCGACCCAAACTAGAGAATTCAGACAAAAAAATTCAAAAAATTAAAAAAACATCATTCTGGGATTATTTTAAGCCAAAACGGGTCGAGACAGATTGAGAAAGAGAGAAAAAAAAATTCGTTCCAATTCGTCCTTACCCGACCCAAACTAGAGAATACCGAAAAAAAATTCAAAAAATTAAAAAATATCATTCTGTCAATATTTCAGGCCAAAACGGGTTGGGAAGGACTGAGAAAGAGAAAAAAAAAAAATTGTTCCGGTCCGTTCCTACCTAACCCAAACTAGAGAATTCCGAAAAAAAATAGTAAAGAAATTCAAAAAATTAAAAAACATCATTCTGGCAATATTTAAAATCAAACTGGGTCGGGACAGGCCGAGAAAGAGAGAAAAAAAAATTTTCGTTCTGATCCACTCCAACCCGAGCCATACTTAAAGAATTCCGAAAAAAAAATAGCAAAAAAATTCAAAAAATTAAAAAACATCATTCTGGCATTATTTCAAGCCAAAATGGGTCGGGACAGGCCGAGAAATAGAGGGAAAAAAAATTTTCGTTCCAGTCCGTTTCTACAGGACCCAAACTAGAGAATTCCGAAAAAAAAATTGCAAAAATAAAAAAATATCAGTCTGTCAATATTTTAGGCCAAAATGGGTCGAGGCAGATTGAGAAAGGGAGAAAAAAAAAATTTCCGGTTCGTTCCTACCCGACCCAAACTAGAGAATTTCGGAAAATAATAGTAAAAAAATTGAAAAAATTAAAAAAACATCATTCTGACATTATTTAAAGCCAAAACGGGTCGGGACAGGTCGAGAAAGAGAGAAAAAAAAATTTTCATTCTGGTCCACTCCAACCCGACCCAAACTAAAGAATTCTGAAAAAAAAAAAAAAAATAGCAAAAAAATTCAAAAAATGAAAAAACATCATTCTGGCATTATTTCAAGCCAAAGCGGGTCGGGACAGGCCGAGAAATAGAGGAAATTTTTTTTTTTTTTTTCGTTCCAGTCTGTTTCTACACAACCCAAACTAGAGAATTCCAAAAAAAATAGCAAAAAAATTCAAAAAATTGAAAACATCATTCTGGCATTGAGCTAAAACGGGTCGGGACAGCCCAAGAAAGAGAGAAAAAAAAATTTTCGTTCTGGTCCACTCCTACCCGACAGAATTCCGAAAAAAAAATAGCTAAAAAATTCAAAAAATTAAAAAACATCATTCTAGCATTATTTGAAGCCAAAACGGGTCAGGATAGGCCGAGAAAGAGAGGAAAAAAAAATTTTGTTTAGCTCGAGTGGAACGATGAAGTTCAGGACTATCAGGAGACTCAGGAGAAGGTGGTGCTACAGGATCCAAGACGAGCAGGTTATATACCGGGGACAGAACCGGAGATGAGTCGTCTGGAGAGGCAGCCGATGTCGTAGAATCCTCCATAAGTTTAGGATAGAGAGGGAGAAAAGATCAGTAAAAATGGGAGACTAAGAGGAAGAGGACGCTGGAAATTGTTGAAGACTCGTGAAAGGACGATGTTCCCAAAACTCAACATGACGGGAGACACGAAGACGATGAGAAATGGGATCATAGCAGCGAAACCCCTTTTGAGATACACCATAACCAAGGAAACAACAGAGACGAGCACGAGGTTGGAGCTTTGTTCGTTCATGAGGAGGAAGAGAGACAAAGCAAGCACAACCAAAAACCCGAAGAAAGGAGTAGTCGGGGGTTTGACCATAGAGAAGCTCAAACGGTGATTTGTTGTGTGTAGTTGGCGAAGGAATACGATTAATAGTTTATACAGCAGTGAGTGCGGCCTCACCCTAAAAGCGCTCAGGAAGAGAGGTAGAAATGAGAAGGGTGTGAACAACATCAAGAATGTGACGATATTTTCGTTCTGCACAACCATTTTGTTGAAAGGTGTAAGGACAAGACCGCTGAGTAAAGGTACCATGATTGTCTAAAAAAAACAGGAAATATTTATCATTATATTCTTGAGCATTATCTAATCGAAAAACTTTGACGGTGCGATTGAACTGTGTTTTAATCATTTTATGAAATGTTTGGTAAATAAACACAAGTTCAGACCTATGGTGAAGCAGATAAATCCAAGTATATCAAGAAAAATCATCCACAAATATGACAAAATATCTAGATCCCCCCTCAGTGGGAATAGGTGCAGGACCCCAAATATCAGAATGTATAAGATCAAAAGGTGCAGAAGAAAATGAGTCACTATTATTAAAGGGCAATTTTATTTGTTTGCCAAAATGACAGAAAGTACAATCAAATTTATGAAATTGAACTGAACCTAAATGACCTTGAGAAGCTAACAACTGAAGATGAGATAAGGATGGATGACCAAGACGAGCATGCCATAGATCAGGTGAGGAGGTGGCAGTGGTAGCACCTGCAGAAACAACTTGTGAAGGAATCTTTAAGTCATGAACCTCAAACATGCGACCAACCTTACAGCCTATCCCAAGCACTTGACCCGTCCGAGGATCCTGCACATCCGTACCATGATTAGTAAATAGAAGATGTACGCCTAATTCACAAAATTGACCAACAAAAAGCAAATTGAGGGATAACTTTGGAATATGAAAAGTGTCACTAAGGGATAAACAAGGAGAAGAGATCGTTCCTTTATGACTAACAAGCATAGGAGTTCCATCAGCAGTGTAAATGGTGATTGGATGTTCTAAAGGTGCCTTATCAGAAAATTGGGATTCATCAGGAGTCATATGATTGCAACATGTAGTATAAAAAAACCAAGGTTGTTTACCTGAGGTGACAGAAAGAGCAGTGGAAGTGCAGAATAAAACCTGTTGAACAACTGCCTCGATATGAGCTGTATGATGTGAACCCCGTCAAGAATAACGAGACCCAACAACGAAAGGGAACCCAAGATTGTTCTATGGACAGATTCGAATGGAAGACCTCGACCCATTGTTTATGACAAACAAGAACCTCGGTATAAGGAAGACGCCACAAACGATGGTGGAAACTCCGTTTGATAAGTCAAGGTGAACGCCACGGGAAATCCCGATAAGTTCGAATAGTTCTTCAAAGAACCAAAGAGAATAAACCTCACAAGTTTTTATGAATATAAAAAAAAATGTCATCCAAAAACGTTTACAGACTTAGGAGCCTATTTAAGGGCTCCATAAAACTTGACAGACAAGAAAATATATTCTAAAAAAACTCCTAATTGATACCTAATCATATTAGGAATCAAATTTGACCTAAAAAGCATTAAATGCACCTAAAAACAAGGAAATAAATCACCTAAACCTAAAATAACGTTTTTCAACATAAAAATACCAAAAATAATAAATTGCAATAATTAAATATTAAATTGTGTCGTGCATCACGATCCTTCTAGAATAGGCCCAAAATATTTCTTGCCAATTCTTAGCCTTGACCAGATCCTTCTAGAACTTGAATCAATGTGACGATTCTTTGCTGCCCACGTGGATCATGCTCAATGGGCCTCCACGAATTTGCTTGAGCCCAAAACTCTTGGATGAGTTCGTTGAGTACATCCTTGAATTTCTTTGCTTGTGCTCTCGTAACCGGCCTAATTGGTACTTGAACGAGATCCTTCGAAGCGGTGCCTTGGTCTCCATCATTCCCCTCCTCTTGAAAAGGATTTGCCCTCAAATCATCACCTACATCAAAAGGACTCAAATCAGTAACATTAAAAGTGGCACTTACATTGTACTCACCAGGTAAATCTAGCTTGTAAGCGTTGTCATTGATACGCTCGAGGACTTGGAAAGGACCATCTCCTCTTGGGAGTAATTTGGAACGTCTTTTTGCCGGGAATCTTTCTTTTCTCATATGCAGCCAAACCCAATCTCCGGGTTCAAAAACCAGATTGCGACGTCCCTTGTTGGCTTGTGTGGCATATTGCTCCGTTCTACGCTCAATATTGAGTTTTGCTTTTTCAAGAATCTGCTTCACAAAATCAGCTTTCTTTTTGCCATCTAAATTAATGTGCTCCGTCAAAGGTAAAGGAGATAAATCCAATGAAGTTAAAGGATTAAACCCATACACAATTTCAAATGGCGAAAATTTGTTAGCAGAATGAACAGCTCTATTATATGCAAACTCAACATGTGGTAAACATTCTTCCCATGTTTTGATGTTCTTTCTAATGATTGACCTCAATAGAGTAGACAAAGTCCTAGTTACTACTTCAGTTTGACCATCAGTTTGTGGATGACAAGTAGTGGAAAACAATAGCTTAGTACCTAACTTACACCACAAAGTCTTCCAAAAATAGCTCAAGAACTTAGCATCTCTATCTGAAACAATTGTCCTAGGCATGCCATGTAATTTCACAATCTCTCTAAAGAACAAATCATCAACATGTGAAGCGTCATCCGTTTTGTGACATGGAATAAAATGTGCCATTTTAGAAAATCTATCCACGACCACAAAAATTGAATCTCTTCCATGTTTAGTCCTAGGCAATCCTAACACAAAATCCATTGAAATATCAATCCAAGGCTCACTAGGAATTGGTAAAGGAGTATACAAACCGTTGGGCTGCACTTTGGATTTAGCTTGCTTACATGTGACACATCTACCACAAATCCGTTCGACATCTCGTTTCATGTGAGGCCAATAGAAGTGTTCTTGCAAAATAGCTAAAGTCTTTGCAACTCCAAAATGTCCCATTAATCCCCCACCATGTGATTCCTGCACTAATAACTCTCTCATAGAACAATTAGGCACACATAGCTTATTTTCTCGAAATAGGAATCCATCAAGTCTAAAGAACTTACCAGAGGCGATTTTCTCACAAGCTCGATATTCCTCACAAAATTCGTGGTCTTCAGCATATAATTCTTTAATGTGTTCAAAACCAAGCAATTTTGCATCAAGTGTGGAGAGTAAGGCATACCTGCGAGAAAGTGCATCGGCGAGTACATTTTCCTTACCTTGCTTGTACCGAATGACGTATGGAAACGTCTCTATGAACTCCACCCATCGCGCATGCCTCTTGTTTAGCTTGTGTTGGCCCTTCAAGTGTTTCAAGGACTCATGATCGGTGTGAATCACGAACTTCTTAGGCCATAGGTAGTGCTGCCACGTCTCTAAAGCCCGAACCAATGCATACAACTCCTTGTCATAAGTTGGGTAGTTTAAGGCTGCCCCATTGAGTTTCTCGCTGAAGTAAGCAATTGGTCGTCCTTCTTGCATAAGAATAGCGCCTATACCAATACCTGAAGCATCACATTCAATTTCAAACGTTTTAGAAAAGTTAGGTAAAGACAACAAAGGTGCATTAGTCAGCTTCTCTTTGATTAATTGAAATGCCTTCTCTTGTTCTTCTCCCCATCGAAACCCAACGTTCTTCTTGATCACTTCGGTAAGCGGTGCGGCTAAGCTACTGAAGTCCTTCACAAACCGCCGGTAGAAACTAGCAAGTCCATGAAAACTACGAACATTAGCTACACTTGTAGGGCTCGGCCATTCTTGGATTGCACGTACCTTCTCTTCATCGACCTGTATACCTTGTGCACTAACAACAAATCCCAAAAATACAAGCTTATCGATGTAAAAAGTGCACTTCTGTAAATTAGCAAACAACCTTTCTTTCCTTAGCACATCTAAAACGGATTTCAAATGTACTACATGATCGTCTATGCTTTTGCTATAAATGAGTATATCATCAAAATAAACAACAACAAATCTGCCTATAAATGCACGCAAAACATGGTTCATAAGTCTCATAAAGGTGCTCGGAGCATTAGTCAAACCAAAAGGCATAACTAACCATTCATACAAACCATATTTTGTTTTGAAGGCAGTTTTCCATTCATCTCCTTCTTTTATCCTAATTTGATGATAACCACTTTTTAAGTCAATCTTAGAAAATATGCAAGAACCATACAGCTCATCTAACATATCATCTAAGCGTGGGATAGGGTGACGATACTTTACCGTTATGTTGTTGATGGCTCGGCAATCAACGCACATTCTCCACGTCCCATCCTTCTTAGGCACAAGTAAGACCGGAACCGCACATGGGCTCATGCTCTCCCTCACGTGCCCTTTCTCCAACAATTCACTTACCTGCCGTTGAAGCTCCTTTGTCTCCTCAGGATTGCTCCTATAAGCTGGTCGGTTTGGAATGGTTGCACCAGGAACAAAATCAATTTGATGTTCAATCCCACGGATTGGAGGTAACCCATGTGGTGTTTCCTCGGGGAAGACATCCTCGTACTCCTGCAAAAGAGAAACAATAGAACTAAGCAAAGCAAGGTTAAGTTCGTTAGTGTTTAAAAGTGCCTCTTTGTACAAAAGTACAATCATCGGCTGATTTGAAAACATTGCTCGCTTAATCTCACTCACTTTTGCATAGAAATTCTTTTGTTTTCTCTCTGATTTTCTCTCAAGGGCTGAACTTTGATTTTCTTTTTCTCTCTCATTTTTCTTGGCCTCTCTCTGATTTTCACTCTTTTTCTTTTGCTCACTCTCTTTCTTTTGATCACTCTCCTTTTGTAATCTCACTTGATCCTCGTATACTTGCTGCGGTGTCAATGGTACAAGAGTGATTGATCGTTGATTAAGTACAAAAGAGTACTTGTTTGTAAAGCCATCATGCTTTACTTGCCTATCGAACTGCCATGGACGCCCTAGCAATAAGTGTCCCGCTTGCATCGGTACTACATCACACAACACTTCATCTTCGTATTTACCGATTCGAAATGCAACTAACACTTGCTTGTTCACCCTTATCTCACCACTATCATTTAGCCATTGCAACTTGTATGGCCTAGGGTGCTTTAACATGGGCAATCCCAATTTCTCTACCATAATTGTGCTTGCAACATTAGTACAACTACCACCATCAATAATCACACTACATACCTTGTCTTTAACGTAGCACCTAGTGTGAAAGATATTCTCCCGTTGTACTTCATCAACTCCTTTTACTTGCAAGCTCAATGCTCTCCTTGCCACCAATGTCAATGCGTCAGGGGCTAAATACTCCTCCTCGGAAACATCCTCCAATGGCGGCATGTCATCAGTGTCGGAATCTTCATCATCTGTCACAATTTCACCATTGGCTTGCAACACCATGACTTGCTTGTTTGGACATTAACTTGCTATGTGGCCCCTGCCTTGACATTTAAAACATTTAATATCACGATTCCTAGAGGTAGAGGCTTCAATTTTACCTTGAGGAACGTGGTTGGTGGTCGCGGACTTGGGCTCGGGTTTGGGCGTTTGTGACTTGTCCAGCGGCTTGGCATGACTTGATTTCCAAGAGGTAGAACTAAAGTTATGGCCTGCACGTGTCCCACTCCCTCTCTTGAGTTGTTGTTCCACTTTGATAGCCATATGCACCATATCTTCCAATTCCACATAATGCTGCATCTCTACCTTATCATGGATCTCCCAGTTTAAGCCAAGTAAAAATCTAGCCATTGTAGCCTCTCGATCCTCCTCCACATTAGCGCGGATCATAACAATTTCCATCTCCTTGTAATAATCCTCTACGCTTCGACTCCCTTGTCTAAGACCTTGTAGCTTTTTGTACAACTCTCGGTAGTAGTAACTTGGAACGAACCGCTTTCTCATCACTACTTTCATCTCCTCCCATGTGTCTATTGGGTGTTCTCTATTCTGCCTCCTGTTTATCACAAGCTGATCCCACCAAGTAATAGCATATTCAGAAAATTCAATCACGGCTAATTTTACCTTCTTTTCCTCGGAGTAGTTGTGGCAATCAAACACGAACTCCATCTTTTTTTCCCACTCAAGATATGCCTCAGGATCAAATCTACCTTGAAAGGACGGAATTTTCATCTTAATACCACCCAAGTTGTTATCTTCGTGATTCCTAGCTCCTCTATATCTTCCTCCAGGTCTCCTATTGTTAACAATGGAATCTCGATCTTCTTCTTCATCAAAACCAGACCAATAACGCTCTTCATCCTCCTCCCTCGATGGATATCTTTCCCTTCTACGCAAATTATGACCTTTTTGTGGTTGCTCCTCACGTCTATTCTCCATTTGATCTATTCGTTCATGAACCTGCTCCATCTCTATCTTCATCACACGCCTCATCTCACTCATCATGGCCTCCATAAATACCTTTGGATCAACCAATTTTGTTTCATCTTCAGTAATGCTCTGATACCAAATGATGTGAACCCCGTCAAGAATAACGAGACCTAACAACGAAAGGGAACCCAAGATTGTTCTATGGACAGATTCGAATGGAAGACCTCGACCCGTTGTTTATGACAAACAAGAACCTCGGTATAAGGAAGACGCCACAAACGATGGTGGAAACTCCGTTTGATAAGTCAAGGTGAACGCCACGGGAAATCCCGATAAGTTCGAATAGTTCTTCAAAGAACCAAAGAGAATAAACCTCACAAGTTTTTATGAATATAAAAAAAAATGTCATCCAAAAACGTTTACAGACTTAGGAGCCTATTTAAGGGCTCTATAAAACTTGACAGACAAGAAAATATATTCTAAAAAAACTCCTAATTGATACCTAATCATATTAGGAATCAAATTTGACCTAAAAAGCATTAAATGCACCTAAAAACAAGGAAATAAATCACCTAAACCTAAAATAACGTTTTTCAACATAAAAATACCAAAAATAATAAATTGCAATAATTAAATATTAAATTGTGTCGTGCATCACGATCCTTCTAGAATAGGCCCAAAATATTTCTTGCCAATTCTTAGCCTTGACCAGATCCTTCTAGAACTTGAATCAATGTGACGATTCTTTGCTGCCCACGTGGATCATGCTCAATGGGCCTCCACGAATTTGCTTGAGCCCAAAACTCTTGGATGAGTTCGTTGAGTACATCCTTGAATTTCTTTGCTTGTGCTCTCGTAACCGGCCCAATTGGTACTTGAACGAGATCCTTCGAAGCGGTGCCTTGGTCTCCATCACCGTAGTAAGTGAGGAAGCCAAAGATGGACCTGTAGGAACCGATGGATTTGAAGGACATCCAGCAGCTACCTGAGGAAGAGAAGCTTTATTCTGCTCTTGCACAAATTTCTGCAGTTTGCGACAAACTGAGATGTCATGGCCTTTGGCACGGCAAAACTCGCAGCGAGTACCTTTGGAAGACTGAGAGGTGGGACGCCCAGAGTTTATTCGTGGAGGAGCAGTGAATGCAACAATGGGAGGCTGTGGAGATGGTGTAGCCAATACATGATCGGATGATGATATGTGATGAGTAGACCGATGGTTCTCCTCAGAAATGAGCTCCTTGACTGCAGCATCAAGAGAAGGAGTAGGAGACTGGCTAAGTAGAGAAGCCCTAGTAGGCTTAAAATCCTCACATAAACCCATCATGAAGTGCATAAATTTATGGCTATCCCGATATTTGACAAAGAGCTCAATGTCCTTAGAACGCACTAGTGGAGGATCTGCAGCAGAGAGTTATTCCCACATAGTAGAAGTCTGAGAATAAAAATTAGAAATAGACTGACCTGTCTCTTGGCGCATTTGATAAAGTTTTGATTCAATGTGGAACTCCAAACTTGAATCATTAGTACAATTATAGCGATCGGCCAAAAATTTCCAAGCAGCCTCAGCAATCTCAAGACGAGGAAGAAGATTATGAATGGAGGGAATAGAGGTATGATAAACCAAGACAAGATCTTACTCTGAATACTCTCCCATTCCTCTAGGCGTTCTTCATAATCATCGGTTGTAATAGTAGTCTTGGAAGACTCTTCAGTAGCTGTGGCTTTGGACTTAGGGTTTGGTACTGGCTTAGGAATTGAACCAGTCACATATCTCCACAGTTTACGACCCTTGAGAAAGATAGTCATATTCTGAGACCAGGCATGATAGCTAGTAGGACCATCCAACATAATGGTGATAGGACGTATGATGTCTCGTTCATTTTGTTGAGCCATAATGAAGAAAATGACCAAAAAATGAGAGTTAGAGCCCTCAAATGCAAAAATGGAGCTTAAAATCGAAATCTACGCGAAAAACTGAGCAAGACAGGTCCTGTTGAAAAATTTTGACTTTGGTCAAAGTCAACAGTCAACAGTCTGGTCAAAGTTAATGGCTCGGTCAACAGCTCAGGATGCTGACGGCGTGCTGACGTGGCAGGGTGACGTCACCCTAGGGCTGACATGGCAGTACGAGAAACGGATTAGGGACGTGGTAAGCGCATGAAGGCCTGTTTCCTAGCGCGTGAGGCACGTGTGAGAGACGGACGACGCGTGGCAGCGTGTGAAGCGCGTGCTCGTGAGGCAGAAACTTCAGACAGAGCGTGTGAGGTCGTTTCTGGCAGATCTTTGTTAGGTTTTGCTCGGAATCGGATGATTTATCAATTTGTGCCTTGGCTTTGGCAATTTGATCAACAAAACTGACGAAATCCTAGAGTTTTAGGGGTTGTGGGCGTGACAGCGGTGACTCGCTTCTGACGGTGACTACTGGATGAAGGCGAGGGCAGTGAAAGAACGCCGGAGATGTCCACAAGAACCAGGAAGTCAGAGGAATGGTTCTGATACCATGTTAACAATATAAAGTGAGAGAGAATGACTGAATAGTCTGTATATTGATGTGTGTAAAACAATGTACAAAAGAGAGCTTTATATAGGCTAGGTATGTGTGCCTTATATATGTTAGGTATGTGTGCAGTACAAGTAACATGAGTGCAGTATAAGTAATATACTAGGCTAAGCCCAATGGGCTAATCTAGCCTAATCTATACACTAACAGACCATTTAAAATTAACTTATGCAAATGGGTAGAAGTTGATTACAAGGTTCGCAATTAACTTAGGAAAGTTACTTTCAGCCCTAAACACCCTATCTAAAGAGAGAGATGGGAGATAGCAGATTAATGGGCCAATTACTATTTATATGGGTGAGAGTAGAAGCTTTCTCTTTTGTTCAAAAATTAGTCCATTCCATTATGGGCCCAAAAACAAATATAGAAAATAGAGGCCCATATTCACGTACTTAAAATTAGACGTGGCAAAACAGACGGGTTGGGTCAATCGGGTTGGCGGGTCAAATGGGTTGCGGGTCAAAACGGGTCATTTTTAAACGGGTTAATCAGGTTGCGGGTCGGGTCGGGTTAACCCGTATTTTTCAAACAAATTTTTTTTTTTCAATTACAAAAACAAATCAATAACAACCTGTTTAGAGAGAATGAATAAAATCAATTAAGAAAATGAATTGCACTTAATGTTACTTGTTAATATCCTTCCAATTCTGACAATTTTGAGCATGACAAAAACCATTTATAGTCACAAATTCATAATGGAAAAAGTCTTCAATGTTAATAGTTTACTGTCAAAATGCATATAATTACAAGTTTATATATTCAAAAAGAGATAGACCTTAAAACAAACAAAACAAGTAAGCCAACAGAGTATTGTTAATATTCTTTCTTTTGGATGTTTTTATGGTTTTTTGAAGCATGAAATTCTTTTATTTTATTATTAAGATTTGGATCTTTTGGGGATGATAGATTGTGAGCAAATGGGGAGCATAGATTAAAAAAAAAAGAACAAAGTTTTTTGTAGCCTAGTGTGCAGGTGAAAGTAAATTTTTTTATGGACGAACGGAGAAATTCTTTATAATTTGTAATGGCCACTATTCATTAGCTTTTAAGAAATCCATTACTTCTTCATTATTGTCATCATCTCCTTTTTCTCTTTGGTGCTAGTCTAAGTGCAGGTGACCGAAGATTAGAGCTTGAAGCAATATCGATGACGAGAAAAGGAATTAACGCTAACACTATAACCTATGACGTTCGCTCTTAATGATAGCCCTTTATCATCAGACCAAGATACCAATCGGTATTTGGTGTAAGTGGGGATTGAATCCCAAATCACTTATTTAACCATTATAGATTTTATCAATCGAGCTAACTACTAAGTTTAGTCAATTTGAATGTGTTTGTTATAACGTATAAACACATGCTAATTTAGTTTATTTAGTTAGCTAGTTAAATATTATATAAGTGATGAATAAATTAGTCATTAGTTGAATATATTCAAAATTTATAATGAATTACCCTTTGAATATGTATACCTATAGTTTTTTTTTTTTAATCTCTATATATTAAGATGATTCAAAAAGTTAGTTATGGCTTCAAAAAATGTCAAAAACACCCCTAATCTAATTAGATAATCCTTATTCCTAAAAAATAAAAAAATAGGGTTAAAATTGTAATTCAACAAAATTCAAAAACAAAAAAAACTACCAGAGAAACTTTTTTCCTAAAAATTAGCACATTCTCTATAAATATATCTCACATACGTTTGATGCATTTTTTTCTAAAAAGTAGCAAACACTAAACCAGCAGTTTACACCATTTCAAATTCTAAATTTTAGTTTCTTAAAAAAATTTTCATGTGTAAATTCACTAACAATAGAAAAAATTAGAATTGAAACCAAAAAAAAAAAGGCTCATCGCACGTGCAGAACGCGTATGATGATGCTAGTTTTTATTAAGAGTTTGTGATTTTTATTATATACGATACAAAAAAATAAAAAATCGATTCACAACATGATTCACGTTTGCCGTTTGTGCTTGTGCATTTGTTTGTGCCTTTGGCTTTGGAGTTTGGACAATGGCTACAGCTCAGCTGAATGAGATTTTTTTTTTTTTTTAATGGTTGTCTTGACTCTTAGTCTTGACAACCTTGGCCGGCCCTTGTGTTGTGTAATGTGTAAAGTAGTCTTGTCTCATCACTCATGACAATTGGCAGCAAGCACTGAAGCTAGCTATTATTATTATTGGTTTTGATGAATCAAACAGTGATTCTCTCATGTCAATGTCATGTCTTGAGTTTTAATTGTTTATAAATTTATATTTATAATATATTGATTATTAGTTTTAATATTTTATGCTTTATTTACTTAGTATTAGTACTAAATTTAAATATTTTTTTTAACGAATATTTTTTAACAAGTTAGGTCGGATTGATCCGCAAAAAAATTAGGTCTGATCACGAGTCAACCCATTTTTACTTCGGATCAAAAAAATTAGATTCGGCTCAGGTATTTTTCGAGTCGAGTCAAAAAATTCTGATCCGTATTGCCATGTCTACTTAAAATGACTTTATAGAAGGGTTGGTGTTTTCTAGTGGCAATCGACTATTTTTTTTTTTTTTTTTATACCTTACAGGGCTAATTCTCAACCCAAAAAAAAAAAGAAAAAAGAAAAAAAAAGAAGAAGACTACCGGTCCACATTAAATAATGGGTAAATACAACACATTTATGTCCAATTTTTAATTCATGTGTATGTAATTACCGTTTTACCCCCAATTTCACCTTTCCTTTATACGCACATAGTGCTCATTCTTTTCTTTGGGTCAGGAATGGTCACAATGATTTTATTATGTCTTACAACAAGTTGAATATGCATCATATATATCTCGTCTTTTCATTCAATTGGAAACTATTTATCTAACTTTTTTGCTGATTTTTTTTTTGGGGTGTTAAAAGTATACTTATACCATGAAAAAAAAAAAGGGAGAATATGTGAAAAAAAGTTGTACATAAAAAGTAAAAGCTAAATGCTGAAGTTGATGATAAACAGACTCTTTATCTCTCCTCTACCAACTTTCGATGTCGAAAATAAGCCATTTCCTTTATTGGAGGCCAAGTATTTCATTAATTTGGTAGAACTAGCTGAAGTGGCAGGCTTTATTTATGTACCCCTGTTATGAGTAAAATATTTTTGATTTCATGTACATTAACACTCCATGGCTTATCAACGGCTAAGTTTATCTGATTGACTAAATTTGTTATTTCAATTGCAAGGTGAAATTAATGTAGATAGAGATTTAAAGAATTCAATAAAATCCTCCTTGACAAAAAGATTTATAGGAGGTTGTAGACTAGATGTCATACACATATATTAATTCAAATGACATCAAATATATGTAGGTCATTGGCATGTTTTGCTTCTTTTTTCTTATTTTCTTTAACCTTCACATGTTGCAGAATACTGGTTCCAAATACCAGATCAATCCCTGCCAATGGATCAATGAAACCCGTGTACTGTTTTCACATTGGGATAAAATCTTACTCAAATATTCTCACTTGAGTGAAAAAAAGTTCTCTTCCATATATTTCCTTGAAAAAGAATATAAACACACAATTCTGTCTATTATTTCATGTTTTCTAATATACTCCATTAATGAGTGTAATATTTATTTGAAAATCTGGTAACACCAATTTATTCTTCTCTTTGCTTTATTGCACAAAGATTTCCTTTTGGTGCCAGAAGAAACAGATATGTGCTTGAAGATTGACAATGTTCAGTTCATAAGATGGTTTTCTAGATTTTTGCGCAAGACTAAGAGTTAGTAAGTCTGCACTAACTAGTCAATATCCATACATGAAGTCAAATATGGTCCAAAAACATTATTCAACTGACATAGAACTAAAATGATATATAGATGCATCATCAACCAAAATTTATCATGAATAAATTGGGCCAATAAAATAATCAATGCCAAGGAGAAAAACCAATGTACCTGAAAACTTAACAGATATCAAACATGTATGCCTTAAATTCTTCCACTTCAACCAAACAAAAAGTTCAGTATACACATTCCACAGTAGTACAAATTATAGCGTGTTTCTTTAGGATAAAAAGCACAAAGGCACAAGTAGAAACTAGAAACACAATGTTTAAGCAGCTGAACTTATCTACTTCTTTTTTTACGCTGAGTAAGCTGCTGAACATACCTGTTGATTCACGTCCATTGACCATAAACATCTGATTGAACCATTATATGCAACAGATAATAGCATTGCAAATCTAGATATATCTCTCAGAGGACAGAGATACGGTGATACACTAATAAGGGAAGATCTTATGTGTTGGAACTGTTTCTTTGTCATAAGAATTAGATTATTTTAATCAATATTAACATTAGGTGTAATGCAGAAACCAACAAAGACCATCAATATTATACAAAGGTGACCCTGAGACATGACAGTGTGGTGCATACTCTTTGGACGTGTTTTTTGCCAATGGACTGTGGTCCATGAGTTAACCAAAGTTTCACAAATGTTGACACATTTTTCTTGATTTGGGGAACTTGTTTTTCATTTAAGGAATCAAATCTCAAGACATGACTTTGTAGTTTTTTTTTGGTCACTGCATATCAGTTATGGAGTCGTCAAAATCAGGTGGTTAAGAATGGTTATGAAACAGCTAGGACAAAGCCGAGAAGGATGTGAATGATAAGGCCAAGAGAGGGGTTTAGTGAGAGAAAGGATTGGACTATAATGCTCATGTTTCCGATTCATTTGCTATTCTAGATAATCAAGAATAGGGAGTAATAGAGAGGAAGGGCATATAGCAGATGTATGTAACGATATTCCTTTGGGTAATCCCCAAAAGGCACAATTTCACCAAGTGTTTGAGGATGATCTGATAACATAAACCAGTAGCAATACCAAAGCGTGCAGAAAGACAGATGAGAAGAACATGAGAGAGGATGCTTTGAGGGTTTGCACCCATGCCCACCGTCAATATTGGTTGCCTTTGTTGTAGCTTTTGCCAAACCCAGATATTTACACGCTCTAATACCAATTAAAACAGAACAGAAGGCATGAATAGGTTGGATCTCATTCTAACAAGATGCAAACCCTTAAATCTATGAGGGGCTTCTTGAATCCACTTGAACGTAATGAGAAAAACCTCTCTCAAATATTTATTAATTATATTCTGAATTCTATTGTGAAAATTCGTGTATAGACTTAGAGGTTGATTTAAACACATGATAAATATTGATTGACAAGAAAAACTTCTCAAACATTTTTCCTTTCATGTATTTACGCCACTAATAATGGGACAGAATAGGGAATTGTGGAACATTTTGGAGTAGTTTGAAGGAGATTTTGATCAAAGCCCTTGTCTCTGAGCATGAGATTTTAATGTGGTTAAAAGGGCTAATGAAAAATAAGGATCCAAACATGTATTAGTATATTAGGCAGATTTCTCTAGTTGCCTATATAATCTTGAAGTCATGAATTTAGCCTATTCAGACTGCTTCTATATTTGGTGCAGCAAAAGAGAAAGCAGAGGCTTTGTAGCAAGGATATTAGATAGGGTGTTGATGAATGTATCTAGGATGGGTAAGCAGAGTTAGATTTATGTAGAAATTTTAAGCCTAGGTGATCACTTAACTGCATCAATATTATTCTGAGGAAATGAAAAGTTTTGGTCCTAAACCATTTAAATTCTTCAATTACTGGATAAATCATATAGAATTCATAACTTTGGTAAAAAGGAGTTGGAAAACAAAGGTGTAAGGTTTCCCTATGTTCAGACTTTACAACAAATTCAAACAGGTTAATTAAAAAAAGATTGGAGGCATCTCTCAGAAGGTAACACTGGCTAGAATCAGGCTTAGAGCTATAGCCTATATGTTAAGAATCTTGGTAATGTGGATATTTTAGAAAAGGAGAAGGAATACATGCATCAGTTGGTTTCTGTTAGTAAGGCACTAACGCAGAGGAAGCTTTCTTCAAAGAAAATTCTAGGAATAAATGGTAAAACTAGGGGACGAAAATTTGACTCACACGAGGCGTAAAATTAAAAAAAAAAAATATATATATATATATATATATTAATTTGATATTTTATGTCACATTTTCTCACCAATCGAACGGCTCAGATTTATCAAAAATAAATTAAAAAAAATTATTGCCATTTGATGACCTGCCAGAGCATTCCCCTCTAACAAACTCTGCCAGCACACTCACTCCTACGCAGCCCTCAATGCTATACCCTCAAATACAAAATTCTCCTGATTTATTACTATAAATACCCACCCACCCTCAAATACAAAATTCTATTTCCTGATTCATTACAACGGGCAGAGAGAAAATCCTCTCTCATTTCTCTCCCCTTTCCTCCATCACCAACCCAGAGAGAAAAACCCAAATATCCCACCAAAACACAGGGAAAAAAAAAAAAAAAAAACCCAGAAAAATTCAAAAAAGTGCAGAAATTCAGTTATAAGGGAAGACAGAACAAAGAACTTCAATAAGTTTCTTCTATCCCTATCTCATTCTTTTTCCCCACTTTTGTTTTTGTTTAGATTCCAATTTTCTCTACATTTTCTTTGCAGCCAAACATCAACCGGAGCAATCACAAAGGGCTAAATCACAAAAGGGAAGCAACAACACAGCAAGCAGGCTAGAGAAAAATATCAACCAAAAATCACAAAAACGAAAGGTAAATCCGAAAACCTCTGTTTCATATGTGCGTATACACTCTCTGATACATGCTCACAAAGCCTCACAAACACAGAGCACATGAGCACAAAAATCCCAGGACCTTACCCTCGGTCATACCTGTGTTTTTCACGCGCTCACGCGCCACCACATGTGAACTCACACGTCACCACGGCCACGGTTCTTGGCAGATCCGTGAAGCCTTTATCCTCCACAACACCGATTCATGTTCCACGCGCCGTTTGGGGCTCTCCTAGGTAGTAGATCGAGAAGTTGACTTCTAGGTTTTAGGGAGAGAGAGATCGGATAAATATTAGGCTCGGGTTTAGAGAGAGAAAGGATGAGAGGTTGGGAACAACCATCGTGGCGGTGGCGGCTGGGCTTCACGACGGAGCTAGGAGGCTGTGCCTCGTTTAAATCGAAGAGAGGGTGAGACCGATCCAGAGCGAGAGAGGTTATAGGTTTCGGTTTTAGAGAGAAGTTGAGGCTGAGATGTTAAACCACCGCCGTTGGTGGCGGTGATGAGCTTGAGAGGCTTCGGTCATGGTGGTCTGAGACAGAGGGACAGTTCAGATCCGAGGAGTAGAGAGAGATTTCGAGGTTGAGAGACTTGGTTCGGAGATGGAGAAGACCACCGTAGTGGTGGTGCTGGTGATCGGAGTGATGAGTTCAAGGTACTGGGCAATGGAGGCTCGGGTGTGAGAGAGAGTGAAGGCTCTGGAACTTCAAGATCCAGAGGTAAACGGAGTGTTAGGAAAAGATTTTTGAAGCGGGTCAGCCAGACCCGTTTAGCTGGGTTCGAACCGGTTCATTAAGTAAGATTTGGGCCAGATGAGGGCCCTAGGCCCAATCCGAGGATGATATGGGTTCAGATCTCTGAACTTCTCTCAATTCACTAGTTCAAGCCCATCAGCTTTAGAGCGTAGCCCAGGTCCACCTTTAGAACTTACCCATCTCACTTTTTAATAAGTTTTAGCCCAAATATTAATAAAAAGGGTCTATGACTAGCTTTTTCATAATAATTCAATATGCCATCATATTTGCCATGTTCGCATTATGCCATGGAACTTTGTCATATTTGCATATTGGTCCATAACTTAGCTATATTTGCATTTTGTTTAACAAACTTGTCATATATTTATATTTACCTAAAACTTTCCCAAAATCATATTTTGACCCATATTTTTTCCCAAAATTATCAAAATGGCATTTTTTCCCAAATCTTTCTAAAATTGCAAGAAAGCCTTCCTACTTTTCAAAATCCTTTTGTGCGATGTCTAATGCCTTGTATGTGCGATGCTTTTAATATGTTTATATGCCCATACCCTTGTATGTGGTTGATATAATGCTTTTATTTGCTTTGCTTCACTACTTCCTTTGTTTGATGCTTGTTTGTTTACATGTGATGGATGGAGCACACATCAAGCTTTAGAGAAGCAAATGAAAAGATATAGATCTATAGACCCCAAGGGTTTAGCCCTTCCAAGAGGTACACTTCTTCCTTAGACCTTCTTTTAGAACCCTGTCTAGCAACTTTCCTAGATTAGGTTTTCATTACTTGCACTATGCTTTGGGTCATACCTTTTGGGTGTGTATACGTCTACATTTTTTTATCTTGCTTTGGGCCACACCTTCTAGGTGTGGGCGTGTCTACATTCCTACTTTGCATGATGAAAATATATTGTGCATACAATATGTTTCAAAGGTTTCTCATGCACTTCGGATGACGAACATCCGCGATTAGGTGTCAACCCCTCCGAAACCATGGATGCATCTTGTCCATGGAGTATGGGTATGCATTCAAGGCTTATAAGGTAGATACATACTCATGCTTTATAGGGTGTATTATCTACCACATGTGTAATTCCCCCTATTCATGTCAGTTAGTGACATGTAGTTTCTTTGTGTATACAACACACACCACATGTTCGATACTTAGATGCAACTCAGCAGAATTCAAATCTACTTCAAATCCAAACATTCCATATATCTAAATGTGCACAATTTCTCGTTGAATTTACAAAATTATGTATATTCAACGTATCTACAGAATTCAAATTTTCTGCAAATCTAGACAATCTGTATATTTAATATACATAATTTCCTGTTAAATTATTGCAATTCTATATAATCAACGTACCCATAGAATTCCAATTTTCAACAAATCTAGACAATTAGTACATCTAATTTACAAAACTTCCAACTGAATTTACGCAATTCAGCATATTCAAATTTTTAGCAAATCCAGACAATCTGTACACATAATGTACACAATTTACCGTTGAATTTACGCAATTCTGGACATTCAATTTCTTTGCAAATCCAAACATTCCATACATATGTACACAATTTCTCATTGAATTTACGCAGCCCTAGATATTCAATTTCTCAGAAAATCCAGACAATCCGTACATATAATGTACACAATTTCCCGATGAATTTACGAAATTCTGGATATTAAATTTCTCTGCAAAACCAGACATTTCGTACATATAATGTATACAATTTCCCGTTGAATTTACGTAGCTCTGGATATTCAATTTCTCTGCAACTCCGGATATTTTGTATAAAAAATGTACACAATATCCCATTGAACTTACACAATTCTGAATATTCAATTTTTCTACAAATACAAGCATTCTGTACATATAATATACACAATTTCCCCTTGAATTTATGCAGTTGTGGATATTCAATTTCTTTGTAAATCCAGATATTCCATACATATAATGTACACAATTTGCCGTTGAATTTAAGTAGTTTTGGATATTCAAATTCTCTGCAAATCCAGATATTTCGTACAGATAATGTACACAATTTTTCATTGAATTTATGCACTTTTGGATATTCAATTTCTGTGCAAAACAAGACATTTCGTACATATAATGTACACAATTTTCCGTTGATTTTACGCATTTCAGGATATTCAATTTCTTGGCAAAACCAGACATTCCATACATATATAATGTACACAATTTCACGGTGTATTTACGCAATTCTAGATATTCAATTTCTCTCCAAATCCAGATATTCCATACATATAATGTACACAATATACCGTAGAATTTACGCAGTTCTGGATATTCAAATTCTCTGCAAATCAAGATATTCTATACAGATAATGTACACAATTTTCTGTTGAATTTATGCACTTCTGGATATTCAATTTCTACGCAAAACAAGACATTCCGTACATATAATGTACACAATTTCCCATTGATTTTAGGTACTTTGGATATTAAATTTCTCGGCAAAACCAGACATTCCATACATATATAATGTACACAAATTCCCGGTGAATTTACGCAATTCTGGATATTCAATTTCTCTGCAAATTCAGATATTCCATACATATAATGTATACAATATACTGTTGAATTTATGCATTTCTGGATATTCAATTTTACTACAAATCCATAAATTCCGTACATATAATGTACACAATTTCCCGTTGAATTTAAGCAATTCCGGATATTCAATTTTTTTGCAAACCCAGAGATTTTGTACATATACAATGTACACAATTTCCCGTTGAATTTACGCGTTTTTGGATATTCAATTTCTCAGAAAATCTAGACATTCCATACACCTTGAATTTACGTAGTTCTGAATATTCAAATTTTCTGCAAATCCAAACATTTCGTACACGTTGAATTTACCCAACTCTGGATATTCAAATTTTCTACAAATCCAGACATTCCGTGCACATAATGTATACAATTTTCCGTTGATTTTACATAGTTCTGGATATTCAATTTATCTGCAGATCCAGACATTCCGTACATATATTGTACATAATTTTTCATTGATTTTACGAAGTTTTGGATATTCAATTTCTCTACAGATTCTGAAATTCCGTTCATATATTGTACACAATTTCCCGTTGATTTTACACAGTTTTAGATATTTAATTTTTCTACAAATCCAGTCATTTCGTACATATAATGTACACAATTTTCCGTTGAATTTATGCAGTTCTGGATATTCAATTTGTTTGCAAATCCAGACATTCCTACGTATAATGTACACGATTTTTCGTTGATTTTACACAGTTCCAGATATTCAATTTCTCTCCAAATCCAGACATTCCGTACATATAATGTACACAATTTTCTGTTGATTTTATTCAGTTCTGAATATTTAATTTCTCTACTGATCCAGACATTCCGTATATATAATGTGCAAAATTTTTCATTGATTTTACGTATTTCCGGATATTCAATTTTTCTGCGAATCCTGACATTCCGTACATTTAATGTACACAATTTTTGTTGATTTTACGCAGTTCTGGATTTTCAACTTTTTTGCAAATCTTGACATTTTGTACATATAATGTACATTATTTCCTATTGAAGTTACGAAGTTCTGGATATTCAATTTCTCTGCAGATCTAGACTTTCCATACATATATTGTACACAAATTTCCGTTGATTTTACGAAGTTCTGGAAATTCAGTTTCTCTGCAAATCCGAACATTCCATACTTTTAATGTACACAATTTACCATTGAATATCTTGATATTCCATACATATAATGTACACAATTTTTCATTGATTTTAAGCAGTTCTGGATATTCAATTTTTTTACAAATCCAATCATTCCGTACATATAAAGTACACAATTTCCCGTTGAAATTTGGCAGTTCTGGATATTCAATTTGTCTGCAAGTCCAGACATTTCGTACATATAATGTACACAATTTTTCGTCGATTTTATGAAGTTCTGGATATTCAATTTCTTTGTAAATCCAGTCATTCTGTACATATAATGCACACAATTTCCCATTGAATTTACGCAGTTTTGGATATTCAATTTTTTTGTGAATCCTGACATTCTGTATATATAATGTACACAATTTTTTGTTGAAGTTACGAAATTCTAGATATTTAATTTCTCTGCAGATCCAGACTTTCAGTACACATATTGTACACAATTTTCCGTTGATTTTACGAAGTTCTGGATATTCAATTTCTCTACAGAATCAGACATTCCGTACATATAATGTACAAAATTTTTTGTTGACTTTAGGTATTTCTGAATATTCAATTTTTCTGGGAATCCTGACATTTTGTACATTTAATGTACACAATTTTTGTTGATTTTACGCAGTTCTAAATATTCAATTTTTTTGCAAATCTTGACATTCTGTACATATAATGTACACTATTTCCTTTTGAAGTTATGAAGTTCTGGATATTCAATTTCTCTACAGATCCTGCCTTTCCATACATATAATGTACACAATTTTCCGTTGATTTTACGAAATTTCGGATATTCAATTTCTCAGCAGATTCAGACATTCCATACATATAATGTACAAAATTTTTTGTTGACTTTACGTATTTCTGGATATTCAAGTTTTTGGCGAATCCTGACATTCCGTACATTTAATGTACACAATTTTTGTTGATTTTATGCAGTTCTAGATATTCAATTTTTTTGCAAATCCTGACATTCTGTACATATAATGTACACTATTTCCTTTTGAAGTTACGAAGTTTTGGATATTCAATTTATCTGCAGATCCAGGCTTTCCATATATTGTACACAATTTTTCGTTGATTTTACGAAGTTCTGGATATTCAGTTTCTCAGCAAATCCGAACATTCCACACTTTTAATGTACACAATTTCCCATTGAATTTACGCAGTTCTGGATATTCAATTTTTTTACAAATCCAGTCATTCTGTACATATAATGTACACAATTTCCTATTGAATTTAGGCATTTCTGGATATTCAATTTCTCTGCAAATTCAGACATTACGTACACATAATGTACACAATTTTTCGTTGATTTTATGAAGTTCTAGATATCTAATTTCTCTGTAAATCCAGCCATTCTGTACATATAATGTACACAATTTCCTGTTGAATTTTTGCAGTCCTGAATATTCAATTTTTCTACAAATCCGGTCATTCCGTGCACATAATGTACACAATTTTCGGTTGATTTTACATGGTTCGGGATATTCAATTTCTCTGCAGATCTAGACATTCCGTACATATATTGTACTCAATTTTCCACTGATTTTACGCATCTTGATATTCAATTTCTCTGCAGATCTAGACATTTCGTACACAATTTTTCGTTGATTAAACGAAGTTCTGGATATTCAGTTTCTCTACAAATCCAAAAATTTCATACTTCTAATGTACACAATTTTCCGTTGATTTTACACAGTTCTAGATATTCAATTTTTCTGCAAATCTAGACATTTCGTGCACATAATATACACAATTTTTCGTTGATTTTACACAATTCTGGATATTCAATTTCTTTCCAGATCCAGACTTTTCGTACATATATTGTACACAATTTTCCATTGATTTTACGAAGTTTTGAATATTCAAGTTCTCTGCAGATTCTGGCATTCCGTACATATAATGTACATAATTTCCCGTTGAAATTACGCAGTTCTAGATATTCAATTTCTCTGCAAATCCAGACATTCCGTGCACATAATGTACACAATTTCCTGTTGATTTTACACAGTTCTGGATATTCAATTTCTTTGCAGATCCAAACATACCGTACATATATTGTACACAATTTTCCATTGATTTTACGAAGTTTTGGATATTCAATTTCTCTGCAGATCCCAACATTCCATACATATATTGTTCACAATTTCCCGTTGATTTTACGCAATTCTGGATATTCAATTTTTCTACAAATTCAGTCATTCCATACATATAATGTACACAATTTCCCATTGAATTTAGGCATTTCTGGATATTTAATTTCTCTGCAAATTCAGACATTCCGTACATATAATGCACATAGTTTTTCATTGATTTTACATAGTTCTGGATATTTAATTTCACTGTAGATCCAGACATTCCGTACATTTAATGTACACAATTTTTTGTTGATTTTACACAGTTATGGATATTTAATTTTTCTGCAAATCCTGACATTCTTTACATAGAATGTACACTATTTCCTGTTGAAGTTACAAAGTTCTAGATATTCAATTTTACTACAGATCCAGACTTTTCGTACATATATTGTACACAATTTTCCGTTGAATTTACGCAGTTCTGGATATTCAATTTCTCTACAGATCCAGATTTTTTGTACATATATTGTACACAATTTTCCGTTGATTTTTCGCAGTTTTGGATATTCAATTTCTCTGCAAATCCATACATTCCGTGCACATAATGTATACAATTTTCTGTTGATTTTACACTGTTTTGGATATTCAATTTCTTTACAGATCCAAACCTACCGTACATATATTGTACACAATTTTCCATTGATTTTACGAAGTTTTGGATATTCAATTTCCCTTCAGACCCCAAAATTCTGGACATATATTGTTCAATATTTCCCGTTGATTTTTCGATGTCCTAGATATTCAGTTTCTCTGCAGATCCAGACATTTCGAATATATATTGTACACAATTTTCCAATATTTTTTCAATGTTTTGGATATTCAATTTCTCTGCAGATCACGACATTCGGGTACATATATTGTACATAATTTTCCATTGAAATTACGCAGTTCTGGATATTCATTTTTATACATATCCAATCATTTCGTACATATAATGTATCCATTTTCACGTTGAATTTAGGCATTTCCGGATATTCAATTTTTCTACAAATCTAGGCATTCCGTAAATATAATGCACACAATTTTTTGTTGATTTTACACAGTTTTGGATACTCAATTTCTCAGCAGATCCAAACATTCTGTACATATAATGTACAAAATTTTTTGTTGATATTACGCATTTCCAGATATTCAATTTTTCTACGAATCCTGACATTTCGTACAGTTAATGTACATAATTTTCGTTGACTTTACACAGATATGGATATTCAATTTTTTTGCAAATCCTGACTTTCTGTAGATATAATGTACACAATTTCCTTTTGAAGTTACAAAGTTCTGGATATTCAATTTCTCTGCATATACAGACTTTCCGTACATATATTGTACACGATTTTCCACTGATTTTGCGAAGTTTTGAATATTCAATTTCTCTGCAAATCCGAACATTCCGCAATTTTAAGGTACACAATTTCCAATTGAATTTACACAGTTCTGGATATTCAATTTTTCTACAAATCCAATCATTCCGTACATATAATTTACACAATTTCCTACTGAATTTAGGCATTTATGGATATTCAATTTCTTTGCAAATCCAGACATTCAGTACACATAATGTACACTATTTTTCGTTGATTTTACAAAGTTCTGGATATTCAATTTATCTATAAATCCAGTCATTCTGCACATATAATGTACACAATTTCCCGTTGAATTTTTGCAATCCTGGATATTCAATTTTTCTGCTAATCCAGACATTCTGTGCACATAATGTACACAATTTTCCGTTGATTTTACACAATTCTGGACATTCAATTTCTCTACGGATCCAGTCATTCCGTACATAGATTCTACAAAATTTTTCGTTGATTTTACGTATTTCCCGATATTCAATTTTTCTGCGAATCCTGACAGTCCGTACATTTAATGTACACAATTTTTGTTGATTTTACGAAGTTCTGGATAATAAATTTTTTTGCAAATCTTGACATTCTGTGCATACAATCCACACTATTTACTGTTGAAGTTAGGAATTTCTGGATATTCAATTTCTCTGTAGACCCAGACTTCAAGTACATATATTGCACACAATTTTCCGTTGACTAAACGTAGTTCTGGATATTCAATTTCTCTGCAAATCCAAACATTTCGTGAACATAATGTACACAGTTTTTGGTTGAATTTTCACGGTCCTGGATATTCAATTTTTCTGCAAATCCAGACATTTCGCGCACATAATGTACACAATTTTCGTACATATATTTTACACAATTTTCCGTTGATTAAACGAAGTTCTGGATCTTAAGTTTCTCTAAAAATCCCAAAATTTCGTACTTTTAATGTACACAAATTTCCGTTGATTTTACACAGTTCTGGATATTCAATTTTTCAACAAATCCAGACATTTGATGCACATAATGTACACAATTTTTCGTTGATTTTACACAGTTCTGGATAATCAATTTCTCAGCAGATCCAGACATTCCGTACATATAATGTTAAAAATTTCCCGTTGGGATATTCAATTTCTCTTCAGATCCCAAAATTCCGTACATATATTGTTAACAATTTCCCGTTGATTTTACGCAGTTTTGGATATTCAATTTTTCTACAAATCCAGTCATTCCGTACATATAATCTACATAATTTCCCGTTGAATTTAAGCGTTTCTAGATATTCAATTTCTCTGCAAATCCAGACATTCCGTACACATAATTCACACAATTTTTCGTTGATTTTACACAGTTCTGGATAATCAATTTCTCTGCAGATCCAGACATTCCGTACATATAATGTACAAAATTTTTTGTTGATTTTAAATATTTTCGGATATTCAATTTTTCTCCAAATTCTGACATTCGGTACATTTAATGTACACAACTTTTCGTTGATTTTACGCAGTTCTTGATATTTAATTTTTCTGCAAATCCTGACATTCTGTACATATAATGTACTCTATTTCTTGTTGAAGTTTCGAAGTTCAGGATATTCAATTTCTCTACAGATCCAGACTTTACGTACATATATTGTACACATTTTTCCGTTGATTTTACGAAATTCTAGATATTCAATTTCTCAACAGATCCAGACATTCCTTACATATAATGTACAAAATTTTTCGTCTGGATATTAAAATGCTCTGTAAAACCAATCATTCTGTACATATAATGTACACTATTTCTCGCTGAATTTTCGAAGTCCTGGATATTCAATTTTTCTGCAAATCTAGACATTCAGCGCACATAATGTACACAATTTTTCATTGATTTTACATGATTCTGGTTATTCAATTTCTCTGCAGATCCAGACATTTCGTACATATATTGTACTCAATTTTCCACTGATTTTACGAAGTTTTGGGTATTTAATTTCTCCGCAGATCCTGACATTTCGTACATATATTGTACACAATTTTCTATTGATTTTTCAAAGTTTTGGATATTCAATTTTTCTGAAATCCAGACATTCCGCGCACATAATGTACACAATTTTCCACTGATTTACGAAGTTTTGGATATTTAATTTTCTGCAGATCCAGACATTCCGTACATATATTGCACACCATTTTCCGTTGATTTTACGCAATTCTGGACATTCAGTTCATCTACAAATCCAGACATTTCATACAAATATTGTACACAATTTTCCTTTGATTTTACACAGTTCTGGATATTCAATTTTTCTGCAAATCTAGACATTCCGTGCACATAATGTACACAATTTTCCGTTGATTTTACACAGTTCTGGATATTCAATTTCTTTCCAGATCCAGACTTTTCGTACATATATTGTACACAATTTTCCCCTGATTTTATGAAGTTTTGGATATTCAATTTATCTGTAGATTTTGATATTCCGTACGTATAATGTACACAATTTCCTGTTGAATTTATGCAGTTCTGGATATTCAGTTTCTTTACAGATCCAGACATTTCGTACATATATTGTACACAATTTTCCATTCAGTTTTCACAGTTCTGGATATTCAATTTCTCTGCAAATCTGAACATTCTGCACTTTTTTTGTGCACAATTTCCCATTGAATTTACGCAGTTCTGGATTTTCAATTTTTCTACAAATCCAATCATTCTGGACACAAAATGCACACAATTTCCCATTCAATTTAGGCATTTCTGAATATTCAATTTCTCTCCAAATCTAGACATTCCGTACACAAAAGGTAAACAACTTTTCGTTGATTTTACGAAGTTTTGGATATTCAATTTCTCTGTAAATCTTGTCATTCTGTACATAGAATGTACACAATTTCCCGTTGAATTTTCGCCGCCCTGGATATTCACTTTTTCTGCAAATCTAGACATTCCTTGCACATAATGTACCCAATTTTCCCTTGATTTTACACGGTTCTTGATATTCAATTTCTCTACAGATCCAGACTTTACGTACATATATTGTACACATTTTTCAGTTGACTTTACGAAATTCTGGATATTCAATTTCTCAGCAGATCCAGACATTCCGTACATATAATGTACAAAATTTTTCGTCTGGATATTCAAATACTCTATAAATCCAGTCATTATGTACATATAATGTACACAATTTCTCGTTGAATTTTTGCACTCCTGGATATTCAATTTTTCTACGAATCTAGACATTCTGCGCAACAATTTTTCGTTGATTTTACACGATTATGAATATTCAATTTCTCTGCAGATCCAGACATTCCGTACATATACTGTACACAATTTTCTACTGATTTTTCAAAGTTTTGGATATTCAATTTTTCTGAAATCCAGATGTTCCGCGCACATAATGTACACAATTTTCCATTGATTTACGAAGTTTTTTATATTTAATTTTTTGTAGATCCCGACATTCCGTACATATATTGTACACCATTTTCCGTTGATTTTACGTAGTTCTGGACATTCAGTTTCTCTACAAGTCCAGACATTTCATACAAATATTGTACACAATTTTCCTTTGATTTTACACAGTTCTGGATATTCAATTTTTCTGCAAATCTAGACATTCCGTGCACATAATGTACACAATTTTCCGTTGATTTTACACAGTTTTGGATATTCAATTTCTTTCCAGATCCAGACTTTTCGTACATATAATGTACAAAATTTTTCGTCTGGATATTCAAATACTCTGTAAATCCAGTCATTCTGTACATATAATGTACACAATTTCTTGTTGAATTTTCACAGTCCTGGATATTCATTTTTTCTGCAAATCTAGACATTCTGCGCACATAATGTGCACAATTTTTCGTTGATTTATTTTTCGTTGATTTTACACGATTCTGAATGTTCAATTTTTCTGCAGATCTAGACATTCCGTACATATATTGTACACAATTTTCTATTGATTTTTAAAAGTTTTGGATATTCAATTTTTCTAAAATCCAGACATTCCGCGCACATAATGTACACAATTTTCCACTGATTTACGAAGTTTTGGATATTTA
>CM042476.1:63062791-63108024 GCA_023621385.1 Quercus gilva | reverse complement strand
ACTCAGTTCTGGATATTCGAGAATGAGAGAAAAAAAAATTCATTTCGGTCCATTTCAACCCGACCCAAACTAGAGAATTTCAAAAAAAAAAAAAAAAAAAAAAAAAAAAGGAAAAAAACTCAAAAAATCTAAAAAACATCATTCTGGCACTATTTTAAGCCTAAACGGATCGGGGACAGGTCAAGAAAGCGAAAAAATTATTTTCGTTCCGGTCTGTTCCTACCCGACCCAAACTTGAGAATTTCGAAAAAAAAATAGCAAAAATTTTCAAAAAGCTAAAAAACATCATTCTGGGATTATTTCAAGCCAAAACAGGTCGGGACAGACTGAGAAAGAGAGGAAAAAAAAATTTCCGGTCTGTTCCTACCCGACACAAACTAGAGAATTCCGAAAAAAAAATAGTAAAAAAATTCAAAGGGTTAAAAAACATCATTCTATCATTATTTCAAGCCAAAACAGTTCGGGACAGACTGAGAAATAGAGAAAAAAATAAAATTCGTACTGATCCGTTCCTACCTGACCCAAACTAGAGAATTCAGAAAAAAAAAATGCAGAAATTAGAAAATTAAAAAAAACGTCATTCTGGGATTATTTCAAGGCAAAACCGGTTGGGACAGGCCGAGAAAGAGAGAAAAAAAAATTTCGTTTCGGTCCGTTTTACCCAACCCAAACTAGAGAATACCGAAAAAAATTGCTAAAAAATTCAAAAAATTGAAAAATATCAGTCTGTTAATATTTCAGGCCAAAACGGGTCGGGACAGACTATGAAAGGAAGAAAAAAAAAAAATTCGGTTCATTCCTACCCGACCCAAACTTGAGAATTCCGAAAAAAAAAATAGTAAAAAAAATTCAAAAAATTAAAAAAATATCATTCTGGGATTATTTAAAGCCAAAACGGGTCGGGACAGGTCGAGAAAGAGAGAAAAAAAATTTTCGTTCTGGTCCACTCCAACCCGATCCAAACTAAAGAATTCCGAAAAAAAAATAGCAAAAAAATTCAAAAAATTAAAAAACATAATTCTGGCATTATTTCCAGCCAAAGCGGGTCAGGACAGGCCGAGAAATAGAGGAAATTTTTTTTTTTTTTTTTTTCATTCCAGTCCGTTCCTACACGACCCAAACTAGAGAATTCTGAAAAAAAAAATAGCAAAAAAATTTAAAAAATTGAAAAACAACATTCTGGCATTGAGCTAACACGGGTCGGGATGGCCCAAGAGAGAGAGAAAAAAAAAATTTCGTTCTACTCCGCTTCCTACCCGAACCAAACTAGATAATTCCGAAAAAAAAAATAGCTAAAAAATTTTAAAAAAAATTAAAAAACATCATTCTATCATTATTTCAAGCCAAAACAGGTCGGGACTGATTTAGAAAGAGAGGAAAAAAAAATTTCGTTCACCTCCTTTCCTACACGACCTAAAAACAGAGAATTCCGAAAAAAAAAAATAGCAAAAAATAAAAAACATCATTCTGGCATTATTTCAGGGCAAAACGGGTCGGGACAGGTCGAGAGTGATAGAAAAAAAAAATTCATTCCGGTCCGTTCCTACCCGACCCAAACTAGAGAATTTCGAAAAAAAAAAAAAAAAAGAAGAAAAAAATTCGAAAAATCTAAAAAACATCATTCTGGCATTATTTCAAGGAAAAACGGATTGGGACAGCCCAAGAAAGAGAGAGAAAAAAAATTCTCGTTCCAGCCCATTCCTACCCAACCCAAACTAGAGAATTCCGAAAAAAAATAGCTAAAATTAAAAAAATTAAAAGAAATCATTCTGGCATTATTTCAAGCCAAAACAGGTTGGGACAGACTGAGAAACAGAGAAAAAAAAAATTTCGGGGCCGTTCCCTACCCAACCCAAACTAGAGAATTCCAAAAATAAAAACAGTAAAAATATTTTAAAAATTAAAAAAAAAAAAAAAAAAAAACATCATTCAGGCATTATTTAAAGCCAAAACGGGTCGGGACAGGCAGAGAAAGAGAAAAAAAATATTTTGTTCTGGTCTACTCTAACCGACCCAAACTAATGAATTCCGAAAAAAAAATTAAAAAAAATTAAAAAAACATCATTCTAGCATTATTTCAAGCCAAAGCGGGTCGGGACAGGCCGAGAAATAGAGGATAAATTTTTTTTTGTTCCAGTCCGTTTCTACAAGACCCAAATTAGAGAATACCTAAAAAAAATAGCAAAAAAATTGAAAATGATCATTCTGGCATTGAGCTAAAACGGTTCGGGACAGCCCAAAGAGAGAAAAAAAAAAATTCGTTCTGATCCGCTCCTACCCAACCCAAACTAGATAATTCCGAAAAAAAAATAGCTAAAAAATTATTAAAAAAAAACATCAGTATATCATTATTTCAAGCCAAAACGGGTCGGGACAGATTGAGAAAGAGAGGAAAAAAAAAATTTCGTTCAACTCCATTCCTACATGACCCAAATCAGAGAATTCCGAAAAAAAATAGCAAAAAAATAAAAAACATCGTTCTGGCATTATTTCAAGGCAAAACGGGTCGGGACAGGTCGAGAATGAGAGAAAAAAAAATTCATTCCGCTCCGTTCCTTCCCGACCCAAACAACAGAATTTTGAAAAAAAAAAAGGAAAAAAATTCAAAAAATCTAAAAAACCTTATTCTGGCACTATTTCAAGCAAAAACGGGTCGGGACAAAGCCCAAGAAAGAGAGAAAAATAATTTTTCGTTCTAGTTCGTTCCTACCTGACCCAAACTAGAGAATTCCGAAAAAAAAAAAAAAAAAAAAAAAAAAGCTAAAAAATTTCAAAAAAATTAAAAAAACATCATTCTAGTATTATTTGAAGCCAAAACGGGTCGGGACAGGCCGAGAAAGAGAGGAAAAAAAATATCGTCCAGCTCCGTTCCTACACGACCCAAACTAGAGAATTCCCAAAAAAATAGCCAAAAAATAATAAAAACATCATTTTGACATTATTTCAAGCCAAAACGGGTCGAGATAGGTCAGGAAATAGAGAAAAAATGATTTTCGTTCCGGTCTGTTCCTGCCCGGCCCCCAAACTAGAGAATTCCGAAAAAAAAAATAGCCAAAAAATTAAAAAACATCATTCTGGATTTATTTCAAGCCAAAACGGGTTGGGACAGAATGAGAAAGAGAGAAAAAAAAATACTTTTCCGATCCGTTCCAACCCGACCCCAAACTAGAGAATTCCTAAAAAAAAAAAAAAATTAAAATTATTCAAAAATTAAAAAAACATCATTCGGGCATTATCGTACACGACCCAAACTATAGAATTTTGAAAAAAAAATAGCAAAAAAATTAAAAAAAATTGAAAACAACATTCTGGCATTGAGCAAAAACGGGTCAGGACGGCCCTAGAAAGAAAGAAAAAAAATTTTCGTTCTGATCCGCTCTTACCCGACCCAAACTAGATAATTCCGAAAAAAAAAAAAAAGCTAAAAATTAAAAAAAAATAAAAATAAATCATTCTATCATTATTTTAAGCCAAAACGGGTCGGGACAGATGAGAAAGGGTGGAAAAAAAAATTTTCGTTCAGCCTACACAACCCAAACGAGAGAATTTCGAAAAAAAAATAGCAAAAAAAAAAAAAAAAAAAATCATTCTGGCATTATTTCAAGGCAAAACGGGTCGGGACAGGTCGAGAATGAGAGAAAAAAAAAATTCATTCCGGTCCGTTCCTATCCGACCCAAACTAGAGAATTTCGAAAATAAAATAGGAAAAAAAATTCAAAAAATCTAAAAAACATCATTCTGGCACAATTTCAAGCAAAAACGAGTCGGGAGAGCCCAAGAAAGAGATAAAAAGAAAATTTCATTCTGGTCCACTCCAATCCAACCCAAACAAAAGAAATCCGAAAAAAAAAAGTAGAAAAAAAATTTAAAAATTAAAAAACATCATTCTGTCATTATTTCAAGCCAAAATGGTTCGGGACAGACTGAGAAATAGAGAAAAATTTTTTTTCGTTCCGATACATTCCTACCCGACCCAAACTAGAAAATTCAGGAAAAAAAAAATTCAAAAAATTAGAAAATTAAAAAAAACATTATTTCAAGCCAAAACGAGTCGAGATAGGCCGAGAAAGAGAAAAAAAAAAAATTTGTTGTGGTCCATTCCTACCCAACCCAAACTAGAAAATTCCGAAAAAAAAAAATAGTAAAGAAATTCAAAAAATTAAAAAACATCATTCTAGCGATATTTAAAGCCAAAAAATGTAGGGACAAGCCCAGAAAGAGAGAAGAAAAAAATTCGTTCGGGTCCACTCCAACCCAACCCATACTAAAGAATTCTGAAAAAAAAAAAAAAAAAAAAGCAAAAAAATTCAACAAATTAAAAAACATCATTTTGGCATTATTTCAAGGCAAAATGGGTTGGGACAGGCTGAGAAACAAAGGAAAAATTTTTTTTCGTTCTGGTCCGTTTTTACCCGACCCAAACTAGAGAATTCCGAAAAAAAAAATTGCAAAAAAATTTAAAGAATTAAAAATACCAATCTCTCAATATTTCAGGCCAAAACGGGTCAGGACGGACTACGAAAGGGAGAAAAAAAAAATTTTCCGGTTCGTTCCTACCGGAACCAAACTAGAGAATTCCGAAAAAAAAAAAAAAAGTAAAAAAATTCAAAAAATTAAAAATATCATTCTGGGATTATTTAAAGCAAAAACAGGTCGGGACAGGTCAAGAAAGAGAAAAAAAAAATTTTCGTTCTGGTCCACTCCAACCTGACCCAAACTAAAGAATTCTGAAAAAAAAAAATAGCAAAAAAATTCAAAAAATTAAAAAACATCATTCTGGCATTATTTCAAGCCAAAGCGGGTCGGGACAGGCCGAGAAATAGAGGAAAATTTTTTTTTCATTCCAGTCCGTTTCTACACGACCCAAACTAAAGAATTCCAAAAAAAAAATAGCAAAAAAATTTTAAAAATTGAAAAACATCATTCTGGCATTGAGCTTTAAACGGGTCGGGACACTCCAAGAAAGAGAGAAAAAAAAAATTTAAAAAACATCATTCTATTATTCTTTGAAGCCAAAACGGGTCAGGACAGGCCGAGAAATAGAGGAAATATTTTTTTTTTTCATTCCAGTCCATTTCTACACGACCTAAACTAGAGAATTTCGAAAAAAAAAATAGTAAAAAAATTTAAAAAACTGAAAAACAACATTCTGGCACTGAGCTAACACGGGTCGGGATGGCCCGAGAAAGAGAAAAAAAAAATTTTGTTCTGGTCCACTCCTACCCGAACCAAACTAGATAATTTCGAAAAAAAAAAATAGCTAAAAAATTTTAAAAAAAACAAAAAAAAAAAACATCATTTTATCATTATTTCAAGTTAAAACAGGTCGGGACAGATTTAGAAAGTGAGGAAAAAAAATTTTCGTTCAGCTCCATTCCTACACGACCTAAAACCAGAGAATTCCGAAAAAAAATAGCAAAAAAATAAAAAACATCATTCTGGCATTATTTCAAGGCAAAACGGGTCGGGACAGGTTGAGAGTGAGAGAAAAAAAAAAAAATTCATTCCAGTTCGTTCCTACCCGACCCAAACTTGAGAATTTCGAAAAAAAATAGGAAAAAAATTCAAAAAATCTAAAAAACATCATTCTGGCATTATTTCAAGCAAAAACAGATTGGGACAGCCCAAGAAAGAGAGAAAAAAAATTTTTCGTTCTGGTCCGTTCCTACCCAACCCAAACTAGAGAATTCAAAAAAAAAAAAAAAAAAAAAAGCTAAAAAATTCAAAAAAAATTAAAAAAACATCATCCTAATATTATTTCAAGCCAAAGCGGGTCGGGACAGGCCAAGAAATAGAGGAAATTTTTTTTTTTTTTTTTTTTTTTCATTCCGGTCCGTTTCTACACGACACAAATTAGAGAATTCCGAAAAAAAATAGCAAAAAAAATTGAAAAACATCATTTTGGCATTGAGCAAAAAAATTTCGTTCTAGTCTGCTCCTACCCGACCCAAACTAGATAATTCCGAAAAAAAATAGCTAAAAAATTAAAAAAAAACATCATTCTATCATTATTTCAACCCAAAACGGGTTGGGACAGATTGAGAAAGAGAGGAAAAAAAAATTTTCGTTCAGCTCCATTCCTACACAACGCAAACTAGAGAATTCTGAAAAAAATAGCCAAAAAAAAAAAAAAAAATCATTTTGGCATTTTTTCAAGGCAAAACGGATCGGGACAGGTCGAGAATGAGAGAAAAAAAAAATTCATTCCGGTCCGTTCCTACCCGACCCAAACTACAGAATTTCAAAAAAAAAAAAAAAAAAAAAAAGAAGGAAAAAAACTCAAAAAATCTAAAAAACATCATTCTGGCACTATTTCAAGCCAAAACGGATCGGGACAGGTCAAGAAAGAGAAAAAATAATTTTCGTTCCGGTCTGTTCCTACCCGACCCAAACTAGAGAATTCCGAAAAAAAAAAAAAAAAAAAAAAGCAAAAAAATTCAAAAAGCTAAAAAACATCATTCTGGGATTATTTCAAGCCAAAACAGGTTGGGACAGATAGAGAAAGAGAGGAAAAAAAAAAATTTCCGGTCTGTTCCTACCCGACACAAACTAGAGAATTCCGAAAAAAAATAGTAAAAAAATTCAAAAAATTAAAAAACATCATTCTGTCATTATTTCAAGCCGAAACGGTTCAGGACAGACTGAGAAATAGAGAAAAAAAAATTTTCATTCCGATCCGTTCCTACGCGACCCAAACTAGAGAATTGAGAAAAAAAAATGCAAAAATTTAGAAAATTAAAAAAACATCATTCTGGGATTATTTCAAGGCAAAACAGGTAGGGACAGGCTGAGAAAGAGAGAAAAAAAAAATTTCGTTCCGGCTCATTTTACCCAACCCAAACTAGAGAATACCAAAAAAAATTCAAAAAAATTCAAAAATGTTAGTCTGTCAATATTTCAGGCCAAAACGGGTTGGGACGACTGAGAAAGAGAGAAAAAAAAAAAATTGTTCCGGTCCGTTCCTACCCAACCCAAACTAGAAAATTCCGAAAAAAAATACTAAAGAAATTCAAAAAATTAAAAAACATCATCTTGGTGATATTTAAAGTCAAAACGGGTCGGGACAGGCCGAGAAAGAGAGAAGAAAAAAATTCGTTCTGGTCCACTCCAACCCAACCCATTGTAAAGAATTCTAAAAAAAAAAAAAAAAAAAAAAAAAAAAAAAAAAAAGCAAAAAAATTCCAAAAATTAAAAAACATTAGTCTGGCCTTATTTAAAGCCAAAACGGGTCGGGACAGGCAGAGAAAGAGAAAAAAAAAAATTTCGTTCTGGTCCACTCCAACTCGACCCAAACTAAAGAATTAAGAAAAAAAATTCAAAAAATTTAAAAAAAAAAAACATCATTCTAGCATTATTTCGAGCCAAAGCGGGTCGGGACAAGCCGAGAGATAGAGGAAAATTTTTTTTTTTCGTTCCGGTCCGATTCTACGCGACCCAAATTAGAGAATTCTGAAAAAAATAGCAAAAAAATTGAAAAAGATCATTCTGGAATTGAGCTAAAACGGTTCGGGACAGCCAAAAGAGAGAAAAAAAAAAATTCGTTCTGGTCCACTCCTACCCGACCCAAACTAGATAATTCCGAAAAAAAATAGCTAAAAATTAAAAAAACACCATTCTATCATTATTTCGAGCCAAAACGGGCTGGGAGAGATTGAGAAAGAGAGGAAAAAAAAATTTTGTTCCGCTCCATTCCAACATGACCCAAACCAGAGAATTCCGAAAAAAAATAGCAAAAAAATAAAATACGTTGTTCGGGAATTATTTCAAGGCAAAACAGGTTGGGACAGGTCAAGAATGAGAGAAAAAAAAAATTCATTCATGTCCGTTCCTACCCGACCCAGACAAGAGAATTTTGAAAAAAAATTAGGAAAAAATTCAAAAAATCTAAAAAACCTAATTCTGGCACTATTTCAAGCAAAAACGGGTCAAGACAGCCCAAGAGAGAGAGAAAAATAATTTTTCGTTCCGGTTCGTTCCTACCCGACCCAAACTAGAGAATTCCCAAAAAAAAAAAAAGCTAAAAAATTCAAAAAATTAAAAAACATCATTCTAGTATTATTTGAAGCCAAAACGAATCAGGACAGGCTGAGAAAGAGAGGAAAAAAAAAATGGTTCAGCTCCATTCCTACACGACCCAAACTAGAGAATTCCCAAAAAAAAAATAGCAAAAAAATAAAAAACATCATTTTGACATTATTTCAAGCCAAAACGGGTCGAGATAGGTCAAGAAATAGAGAAAAAATTATTTTCGTTCCGCTCTGTTTCTACCCGACCCAAACTAGAGAATTATGAAAAAAAAAAATAGAAAAAAATTCAAAAAATTAAAAAACATCGTTCTGGAATTATTTCAAGCCAAAACGGGTCGGGACAGAATGAGAAAGAGAGAGAAAAAATACATTTCCGATCCGTTCCTACCCGACCCAAACAAGAGAATTCCTAAAAAAAAAAAAAGTAAAAATATTAAAAAATTGAAAAAACATCATTCGGGCATTGTTTAAAGCCAAAACGGGTCTGGACAAGCAGAGAAAAAAAAATTTTCATTCTGGTCCACTGCAACCCGACCCAAACTAAAGAATTCCCAAAAAAAAAATAGCAAAAAAATTCAAAAGATTAAAAAACATCATTTTGGCATTATTTCAAGCCAAAGTGGGACAGGAAAGGCCGAGATAGAGAAAAAAAAAATTTATTTCCGGTCCATTCATACACAACCCAAACTAGAGAATTTCGAAAAAAAATAGCTAAAAAATTTAAAAAATTGAAAAACAACATTCTGGCATTGAGTAAAAACGGGTCGGGACGGCCCAAGAAAGAGAAATTTTTTTTTTTTTTCGTTCTGGTCCGCTTTTACTCGACCCAAACTAGATAATTCCAAAAAAAAAAAAAGCTAAAAATTAAAAAAAAATTAAAAAACACCATTCTATCATTATTTTAAGCCAAAACGGGTCGGGACAGAATGAGAAAGAGAGGAAAAAAAAATTTTCGTTCAGCCTACACGACCCAAACGGGAGAATTTCAAAAAACAAATTGCAAAAAAATAAAAAACATCATTCTGGCAATTATTTCAAGGCAAAACGGGTCGGGACAGGTCGAGAATGAGAGAAAAAAAAAATTCATTCCGTTCCATTCCTACCCGAGCCAAACTAGAGAATTTCGAAAAAAAAAAAAAAAAGGAAAAATTTTCAAAAAATCTAAAAAACATCATTCTGGCACTATTTCAAGCAAAAACGGGTCGGGACAGCCCAAGAAAGAGAGAAAAAAAAATTTTCATTTCGGTCCGTTCCTACCCGACCCAAACTAGAGAATTCCGAAAAAAAAAATAGCATAAAAAAATTAAAAATTAAAAAACATCATTCTGTTATTATTTCAAGCTAGAACGGTTCGGGACAGACAGAGAAGTATAGAAAAAAAAAATTTCATTCCGATTTATTTCTACTCGACCCAGACTAGAGAATTCAGAAAAAAAAAATTGCAAAAAAATTCAAAAAATTCAAAAAAATCATTCTGGGATTATTTCAACTCAAAACGGGTCGAGACAGGCCGAGAAAGAGAGAAAAAGAAAATTTCATTCTGGTCCACTCCAATCCAACCCAAACAAAAGAAATCCAATAAAAAAAATAGAAAAAAAAAATTAAAAATTAAAAAACATCACTCTGTCATTATTTCAAGCCAAAACGGTTCGGGACAGACTGAGAAATAGAGAAAAAAACAAATTTTCGTTCCGATACATTCCTACCCAACCGAAACTAGAGAATTCAAAAAAAAAAAATGCAAAAATTATGAAAATTAAAAAAAAAAACATCATTTTGGGATTATTTCAAGCCAAAACTGGTCGGGACAGGCTGAGAAAGAGAGAAAAAAAAATTTCGTTCTAGTCCGTTTTACCCAACCCAAACTAGAGAATACCGAAAAAAATTGCAAAAAAAATCAAAAAATTGAAAAATATCAGTCTGTCAATATTCCAGGCCAAAACGGGTTGGGACATACTGAGAAAGAGAGAAAAAAAAAAATTGTTCCGGTCCATTCCTACCCAACCCAAACAAGAAAATTCCGAAAAAAAAAAAAAGTAAAGAAATTCAAAAAATTAAAAAACATCATTCTAGCGATATTTAAAGTCAAAACATGTTGGGACAGGCCCAGAAAGAGAGAAGAAAAAAATTCGTTCGGGTCCACTCCAACCCAACCCATTCTAAAGAATTTTGAGAAAAAAAATAGGAAAAAAAATTCAAAAACATCATTCTTGCATTATTTCAAGGCAAAATGGGTTGGGACAGGCTGAGAAAAAAAGAAAAAAAAAAAAATTTCGTTCCGGTCTGTTTTTACCCGAACCAAACTAGAGAATTCCAAAAAAAAAATTGCAAAAACATTTAAAGAATTAAAAATATCAGTCTCTCAATATTTCAGGCCAAAACGGGTCAGGACAGACTACAAGAGGGAGAAAAAAAAAATTTCCGGTTCGTTCCTACCTGACCGAAACTAGAGAATTATGAAAAAAAAAAAAGGAAAAAAATTAAAAAAAATTAAAAATATCATTCTGGTATTATTTAAAACAAAAACAGGTCGGGACAGGTCGAGAAAGAGAGGAAAAAAAATTTCGTTTTGGTCCACTCCAACCCGACCCAAACTAAAGAATTCCAAAAAAAAAAATAGCAAAAAAATTCAAAAAATTAAAAAACGTCATTCTGGCATTATTTCAAGCCAAAGCGGGTCGGGACAGGCTGAGAAATGGAGGAAAAAAAATTTTCATTCCAGTCCGTTTCTACACGACCCAAACTAGAGAATTCTGAAAAAAAAAATAGCTAAAATATTCAAAAAATTAAAAAACATCATTCTAGCATTCTTTGAAGCCAAAACGGGTCAGGATAGGTCCGGAAAGAGAGGAAAATTTTTTTTTCATTCAGCTCCGTTCCTACACGACCCAAACTAGAGAATTCCAAAAAAATAGCAAAAAAAAAAAAAAAAAAAAACGTCATTCTGGCATTATTTCAAGTCAAAACAGGTCAGGACAGGTCGTGAAAGAGAGAAAAAATAATTTTCGTTCTGGTGTGTTCCTAACCGACCCAAACTACAGAATTCCGAAAAAAAAAAAAAAAAAAAAAAAAAAAAAAAAAAAAAAACATCATTCTGGGATTATTTCAAGCCAAAACGGGTTGGGACAGACTAAGAAAAAGGGAAAAAAAATGTTCCGGTCCGTTCCTACCTGACCCAAACTAGAGAATTTTGAAAAAAAAAATAGTAAAAAAATTAAATAATTAAAAAAAAAAAAAAAAAAACATCATTCTGGCATTATTTAAAGCCAGAACGGGTCGGGACAGGCTGAGAAAGAGAAAAAAAAATTTTCATTCTGGTCCACTCGAACCCAACCCAAACTAAAGAATTCAGAAAAAAAAAAAAAGCAAAAAAATTCAAAAAAAACTAAAAAACATCATTCTGGCATTATTTCTAGCCAAAGTGGAACAGGAAAGGCTGAGAAAGAGAGAAAACCAAAATTTTCGCTTCGATCCATTCGTGCACGACCCAAACTAGAGAATTCTGAAAAAAATAGAAAAAAATTCAAAAAATGGAAAAACATCATTCTGGCATTGAGCTAAAACGGGTCGGGACAGCCCAAGAAAAAGAAAAAAAAATTCGTTCTGGTCCGCTCCTACCCGACCCAAACTAGAGAATTCCGATAAAAAAAAAAGCTTAAAAAAATTAAAAATTAAAAAACATCATTCTGTCATTATTTCAAGCCAGAACGGTTCGGGACAGACAGAGAAATAGAGAAAAAAATGCAAAAATATTCAAGAAATTAAAAAAAAAAAAAATCATTCTGGGATTATTTCAACTCAAAACGGGTCGGGACAGGCCGAGAAAGAGAGAAAAAGAAAATTTCATTCTAGTCCACTCCAATCCAACCCAAACAAAAGAAATCCGAAAAAAAAATAGAAAAAAAAATTAAAAATTAAAAAACATCATTCCGTCTTTATTTCAAGCCAAAACAGTTCGGGACAGACAGAGAAATAGAGAAAAAAAAAATTTCATTCCGATACATTACTACCCGACCCAAACTAGAGAATTCAGAAAAAAAAAAAATGCAAAAAATTTGAAAATTAAAAAAACATCATTTTGGGATTATTTCAAGCCAAAACAGGTCAGGACAGCCCGAGAAAGAGAGAAAATTTTTTTTTTGTTCCGGTCCGTTTTACCTAACCCAAACTAGAGAATACCGAAAAAATTTGCAAAAAAATTCAAAAAATTGAAGAAGATCAGTCTGTCAATATTTCAGGCCAAAACGGGTTGGGACAGACTGAGAAAGAGAAAAAAAAAAAAATTTGTTCTGGTCTGTTGCTACCCAACCCAAACTAGAAAATTCCGAAAAAAAAATAGTAAAGAATGAAATTTTTCCGTTCATACACAATTTTCTTTGTAGTAATCTTCGAAGTGGTAGTCTATATTTATGATTTTGAATTACTATGAATATTTTATGAAGAGGTTGCATGTATAATAAAGTCTTGGAATATAATTTATTAATAAGGTCTAGAGTGCAATTATATTTATATAGTGGTATTAAATATAATTAATGGTAACTTTGGACTTGTTAAGAGTTGGCAGAAAAGCCCAAGGCCCATTGGAGCTAGTGTCTTATTGGTCCCTTTTGGTCCCACTCCAAGCCACACACTAAAACCCAATTGGAAAGGCCCAATAGGCCAGCCCAATTAGATAATCAGTTAGTTATAAAGGGAGAAACATACAGAATTTTTTCATTAGAAAAAAAGAGAGACATCATTGTGAAATGGTGTGTATGTGTGAGTGAAGCCACTCGTTATTCTCCCTTAGAAACTGATTGAGAACCACACTTTTTGGGCGTAAAGTGGAATTGGAGTGAAAATTAAAAGTGTTCCCAAGTACTTCTAGTCTTTTGTTTTGAATTTCACTACACCAAGGTACGCAATCTTGTTCTTAAATTCTGAAATTTACATAATGCAAGTTATCAATCATGAATGAAATAGATCCATGTTTGTTGCTTCTGCTGTGTGTTTTGTATGAGATACAAAACCAGATTTTTCCAACAATTGGTATCAGAGCCAGGTTTTCATATCATGATTGTATAGCATGTGACTGAGTATTAGAATCAAAGAAAATCATTTTCTTAGTGTTATGGGATTCTTGAATCAGTAGTGATTGTTCTATATAATCACGTTTAGGATTTTTGATTTCATAATTTGTTTTAAGAGAAGGTGATTGACTTTGCGTTGATGTGAAGAGAATTTCTATTAATATGGATTTCCATCTTCAAAAGAAATTCTCTTGGCCACACAATTAAGATATGGATCCATTCAAAGAAAGTAGTTATTGTCTAAGAGAAATTCTTTTAAAGAATTTCATTGCCAAGGATAACCGTTCATGATGATAACCATTGTATTGCATTGGTTTGTTCGAAATGGACATCTTGGCTTAATATTTACTTATTGGATGGTACCGTGTCTTAGTAATTGCCTGGATATGGTTATATGAACCTAATTGTAATAACCATCATGTGCGTGAAGTAGTTATTGTCAATGGTAGTTATTGAAATGAAGGGTAGTTATTCTAATGCTCTAACCGATATATCCAAACCGTCTTCAAGTTTATGTTTTGGATATAGTTATTCAAATAACTATCATTTGCATGTATCAATTCATTGCACAACTTGGATTCTTCATTGCATGGCTTGGATGTTAATGCACCGCTTGGATATAAATATATGTTAAGGCTTGCATGGTTTGATTATTATATGCATGTAATATGTGCCTTGTATGTATTGAATGCTTTATATACAATTTACACTGAATCCGTATATTTTTTGATATATATATATGGGTTTACATGCAAATTTTTATAAAGGATTCATCATATTGTTGCTTGCCTTGGTTTATATATTTATATATATTAATGCTAGATTAAAGTATTCATTTAATGAAATTTATTCCTAATGAGATTAGGATTATGTTTTCAAGGGTTTCTAGCATTATTATGGTTCTTCATCTTAAAAACCTTTAATTTAAAATATCTAGTGGGAGAGAGATACAAGGGTTGGATCTCACGGCCTCCATTATCAGTTCATAGTAGTCTTGGCATATATGCCTTGCGATCCCAAAGGAGGGTGTTTACTTCATAGTACTACAAGATTGAACTAACCTGTTTAAAGTAGTGTGGACAAGCACCTCGTCTTGGCGTATATGCCTCGCGATCCCAAAGGAGGGTGTTTTGTTCCATGGTACTACAAGTTTAAACATTATAAGGGAGATGAAATGTGGCTACACATGATTCTAGATAATGGTGTACACTAGACTAAATGTAATGTTAACCTCCCAAAGGAGCTATGCCATTATCATTTAGAGGCTAAAGCTAATGTGGCATATTATTAGTGTATGATAAGAGTTATCATGATAGCACTAATAATGAGAATGTTCTCAATCAATTAATGTGTTTATAATAAACTTGCTACCTAGGAATTATAGACATGGATTGGTTTGTCGTTGCATATATGATTTTATGGTTTTATAAGGTTCCATATTATATGTTTATATGCTAAATTGATAGTGTCCAGTTTACTTATTATATTCATGTTTGTTATTTTCAGATTTAATATCATGGCATCATTTAGCCCACTTGTTACTATTCTTAATCAAAACAAACTGGCTGGATCTAATTATGTTGACTGGAAAAGAAATTTGGACATTGTTCTTATTGTTGAAGAGCACAAATATGTGCTTACTCAACCATGTCCTAGCTTTCCATCATTAGATGCTCCTCTTGAGGAAAAACAGCGATATGATCGTTGGCAGAAATCTAATGAGATGGCTAAGTGCTATATCCTAGCATCTATTTCAAATGTTCTACAGCATCAAATGCAGGATGTAGAACTAGCTTCGGACATTATGCTAAATCTGAAGGAGATGTTTGGTGAGCAAGGCCGTTCTACAAGGCAAGAAACTATGAGGCAGATTTATAATACCAAAATGGCTGAAGGTACTTCAGTAAGGGAGCATTGTCTTAGGATGATCTCTAATCTGAATACATTGGAAGTTTTAGATGCCGATATTGATGGAGAATCCTAAGTGGATATGATACTCCAGTCACTACCAGAATCATTCAAGGAATTCAGACTTAACTATAATATGAACAAAAAGATTTATACATCATCTGAATTGATGAATGAGTTGGTGGCGGCGGAAGGCATCCTTGGTACTTCTAGTGTTGATACTAATATGGCTGAAGCTTCTACTTCTCGACCTAAGTCAAAAGGCAAGGGTAAGAAGAAGAAGAAGAAGAAGAAAGACTTCTCCAAGAAAGATGGTAAACAAGTTGCCTTAGGAGTTGCCAACAAAGGAAAGAAAACCAAAGGAAAATGTTTCCATTGTGGTGAGAAAGGACATTGGAAGAGGAATTGTCCAATATTTAAGGCTGCCAAGAATAAAGGTATGAAAAGTACATTCCTTCTTAAAACATGTTTGGTACAGAATCCCATAGATTCCTGGTGTGTGGATTCAGGTTGTACTAATCATATTTGCAAATCTTTGCAGGGGTTTCAGGAGACCAGAAAATTGAATGAAGAGGAAATGTTTCTTACCTTGGCTGATGGGAGCAGGATTCCAGTTATAGCTATTGGAGTGTTTAATTTATGTTTTGAATCTAGAGTTTTAATATTGGAAGACTGTTTGTATGTACCTAATGTTCGTAGGAATTTAATTTCTGCAACTTATTTAGGTAAACATGGATATTATGTTATCCTAAAAGACAATGTTGTAATAAAGAAGGATAAAGTGTTTATCTGTTCTGGCAATATTGTGGATGGTCTTTATATTTTAACTCCTGATAAGCATGAATTACATAATTCTGAATTAGGTCATAACTCTCATGTAAAATCATTAAAGAGAAAGTTTCCTTCTACTAATGAAGCATATTTTTGGCACTTGCGTTTGGGTCATATTAATCCAAACAGAATTCAAAGACTGATCAAAGATGGACTCTTAGAGCCATTGGACTTTGATGAATTTTCAGTTTGTGAATCTTGTTTGGAAGGCAAAATGACCAAACGACCTTTTAATGCAAAAGGTAGAAGAGCCCAAGAATTGCTTGAATTAGTTCATACAGATGTATGTGGTCCTATGTCAACCCAAGCAAAAGGAGGTTATGAGTACTTCATCACTTTTACCGATGATTACTCAAAATATGGTTATGTATACCTAATGAGACGGAAGTCCGAAGCCTTTGAAAAGTTCAAAGAGTTTAGGGCTGAAGTTGAGAATCAATTAGGTAAACACATAAAAGCCATCCGATCTGATCGTGGTGGTGAATACCTTCTTGGGGATTTCAAGGATTACTTAACTCAAAATGGGATTATATCCCAATTGACTGCACCTGAAACTCCCCAACAGAATGGTGTAGCAAAAAGAAGGAATAGGACTCTTTTAGAAATGGTTAGGTCCATGATGAGTTACTCAACTTTACAAGTTTCCTTTTGGGGATATGCACTAAAAACTGCAATGCATATTTTGAATTTAGTTCCATCAAAATCTGTTCCCAACACACCTAAGGAATTGTGGAGTGGGCGTAAGCCTAGTATGAAATATCTCCACATTTTGGGATGTCCAGCACATGTGTTGAAAAGGAAGTCTGATAAGTTGGAAGCTAAAACTGAAGTATGCATGTTTTTAGGGTATTCAAATGAAACAAAGGGTTATTTATTCTATAATCATAAAGATAACAAAGTGTTTGTTAGCACACATGCCAAATTTTTGGAAGATGATTATATGAATAATTTTGATCCTAGAAATAAAGTTGTTTTGGCTGAAATGAATGAACCTGTAAATGAACAACCAATGGATGAAACTAAGGATGATGTGGCTGTATTAGATACACCACAAGATATTACTCATAAGATGACTAGTACACAGGTGCCTCATCGTAGTGGGAGAATTATTCGGCCTCCTATAAGATTTATAGGTTTAGGAGAAACTTATGAAGCTATCTTAGAAGAGGCTGAATCAGATCCCTACACTTATGAAGAGGCAATGAATGATATAGATGCACATCATTGGGTCAAAGCTATGAAATCTGAATTAGATTCTATGTATTCCAATCAAGTTTGAGATCTTGTAAAGGCACCTAACGACATTAAACCTGTTGGTTGCAAATGGGTTTACAAGAGAAAGAGAGGAATAGATGGAAAGGTTGAAACCTTTAAAGCAAAACTAGTGGCGAAAGGGTATACACAAAAAGAAGGTATTGACTATGATGAAACTTTTTCGCTAGTAGCCATGCTTAAATCTATTAGAATTCTTTTATCCATTGCTGCTCATTATGATTATGAGATTTGGCAAATGGATGTCAAGACTGCATTTCTTAATGGCAATCTTAAAGAAGAAATCTATATGATGCAATCGGAAGGTTTCATAGCAAAGAACCAAGAGTATATGGTATGCAAGTTGAAAAGGTCCATTTATGGACTTAAGCAAGCATCTAGGTCATGGAACATCAGATTTGATCAAGCAATCAAGTCATTTGGTTTTGAACAAAATCTTGATGAACCATGCGTGTACAAAAGACATCGAGATAAAGTAGTAATGTTCCTAGTGCTTTATGTTGATGACATTCTACTCATTGGAAATGATGTAGGGGTAATGTCATCAGTAAAAGTTTGGTTGTCAAGCCAATTTGATATGAAGGACTTAAATGAAGCTAACTTTATTCTAGGGATCAAGCTTTAGCGAGATCGCAAGAATAAGATGTTAGGTTTATCACAAACTAGATATATAGATAAGGTTCTAAAGCGGTTTAGCATGTAAAACTCCAAAAAGGGATTGCTTCCTTTTAGACATGGAGTTCCTCTGTTTGATGACCAAAGGCCTAAGACTCAAGAGGAAGAAAATATGATGAGACAAGTTCCTTATGCTTCTGCAGTAGGAAGTCTCATGTATGCCATGCTTTGTACTAGACCAGATATTTGTTATTCAGTTGGCATGGTCAGCCGATATCAATCAAATCCAGGACCAAAACATTGGCAAGCTGTAAAGCATATTCTCAAGTATCTACGGAGAACGAGAGATTATGTGCTTGTTTACCGAAGTGAGGATTTGATACCCATTGGCTATACAGATTCAGACTTTCAATCAGATCTAGATTTCAGAAAATCCACATCAGGATGTGTTTTCACCTTGGGAGGTGGAGCCATAACTTGGAAGAGTGTCAAACAATCTTGTATTGCGGACTCCACCATGGAAACAGAATACGTTGCTGCTTGTGAAGCAGCAAAGGAAGCTGTATGGCTCAAGAAATTCCTTTCTGACCTTGGTGTAATGAGAATGGAACAAGTTCCCACCATCACATTGTTTTGCGACAATAGTGGTGCAGTTGCATAATCAAAAGATCCAAGGAACCACAAGAAAGGAAAGCACATCGAAAGAAAGTATCACATCATTAGAGATATTATTGCTCGTGGAGATGTGGTGGTAGCAAAGATTGAAAGTGCAAATAATCTAGCAGATCCCTTTACCAAAGACTAGCCTCAAAAGACCTTCGAATCACATTTAGAAGGAATGGGAGTTAGATTAGTGCACAATAGTCTTTAGGGCAAGTGGGAGATTGTTGGGATTTGTGCCCTAGAATCCTATTGTATGATGCTATGTATTATATTATGTATGACATGATGTATGACTTAATATTGTAATTAATAAAGTTGTTTTATTATTATCTAAAATAATGGTAACTTGAATATTTGGACATTATCATATAGGCCATGAGATGCATAGTATGTGATTTAGTCACAGAAGATATAAGTCACAAGTTCTTTGTAAACTCAGAATTTGGTTCATAGTTGGTGATGAAATTGGGCATTTCATCTGTGAAGACTATAACATATTAACTAAGATGATTTGTCTTGATCATGGAAGTGGTGACTTCTAGTTGATATGTTGGTATGTTTTAAGAGTTAAGACATATTGAACTGGACCGCTGTGAGATTTATTATTCTCCTAACGACTGTCAATTGAATAATAAATCTCACGACTTATATTTGCATGAACTCTTAATCCTGAGAGAATAATGGACCTGATCATGAAATGTAAGTTGCTTTGATATATCAGGAGTGAGATCTAAAGTAACGGTCAAAACCTCAGTATGTTGGGCAGCCACATCTAGTGTTGATGGAACATATATTTTCAAGATGGAATTCATAGTCTCTTAACGGAGATACAAAATATTCCTTTGAGATAAGTTTAATGGGTTTGTTATTCAAAGAGTTAGGCCTAACCACTTTGGTAAGAAATTACTAAAGTATATATTTATGAAATTGGATTTCATAAATATATGATGAATAACTTAAAAGGATTAAACCGGGTACTCAAGGATTAAGATGTAGTAATCTTCAAAGTGGCAGTCTATATTTATGACTTTGAATTACTACGAATATTTTACGAAAGGATTGCATGTATAATAAAGTCTTAGGATATAATTTATTAATAAGGCCTAGAGTGCAATTATATTTATATAGTGGTATTAAATATAATTAATGGTAACTTTGGACTTGTCAAGAGTTGATAGAAAAGCCCAAGGCCCATTGGAGCTAGTGTCTTATTGGTCCCTTTTGGTCCCACTTCAAGCCACACACTAAAGCCCAATTGGAAAGGCCCAATAGGCCAGCCCAATTAGATAATCAGTTAGTTATAAAGGGAGAAACATACAGAATTTTTTCATTAGAAAAAAAGAGAGACATCATTGTGAAATGGTATGTATGTGTGAGTGAAGCCACTCGTTATTCTCCCTTAGAAACTGATTGAAAGACCACACTTCTTGGGCGTAAAGTGGAATTGGAGTGAAGATTAAAAGTGTTCCCAAGTACTTCTAGTCTTTTGTTTTGAATTTCACTACACCAAGGTACGCAATCTTGTTCTTAAATTCTAAAATTTACATAATGCAAGTTATCAATCATGAATGAAATAGATCCATGTTTGTTGCTTCCGCTGTGTGTTTTGTATGAGATACAAAACCAGATTTTTCCAACATCTTACCTTGCAAACTATATCTTACGAACTGCATTCCTATCCATACCTTGCAAACTGTCATCTTATACTCTGTGTTCGTGTCTTTATCTTGCAAACTATACCCATTCTTCTTGCAAACTGTCATCTTGCAAACTGTTATCTTGCAAACTGGGCTTTACTTTTCTTGCAAACTATCTTTATATTTCAGCATTGGGCCATTAAATATGGTCTTATTGCCCTTGGGGTAGAGGTCGATTTGAGGAGCATCACCTTAGTTAAGACTCATTTTGACGGGCTTTCCTCTGAGGAGGTGGGTTAAACATTAACTTTTCCCCTATTACTTTCTCTTACATGCCCTTAGGATTATTCATCTAGCCCTATGTGTTGTCATAGGTCATTTGGAATCCATGGGCAAGAGCCCGTGCTGTTGCAAACCCAAACTTGGAGGCTGCTGCCATCATCACTTCCGAGATCACCCAGCCCTTCGAAGGTGCCGGTCAGAGGGTCCTTTACTTGGTGAAAGGGGTACGCTACCAACTAGTGGGTGAGGATGCAATGGCGGTTGAATTATGATATCTCTCTCTTGATTTAGAACGTGCTTGACATTGCGAAGAAACTTAAATAGTATGTGCTAAGCTATTTCTGTTTTTTTGTGAGTATGTACTAGTTTGTACATGTACTCAAGGGTTAATTAAGAAATTGATATTTCTTGTTTGTGTACCCTCTATAGCTTAGTTAAGCACTACCATGCATTGCATTTGCATTATTCATTTAGCATAATGTGTGCTTTTTGTTTTTGGTCATAAAATTCTTTAAACTTATCCAAATCCAGACATTCCGTGCACATAATGTACACAATTTTCTGTTTATTTTATAGAGTTCTGGATAATCAATTTCTTTGCAGATCGGGACATTCCGTACATATATTAGGCACAATTTTTCACAGATGTACGAAGTTTTGGATATTTAATTTCTCTGTAGATCCCGACATTTCATACGTATATTCTACACAATTTCAGGCTGATTTTACGCAGTTTAGGATATTCAATTTCTCTGCAGATCCAGACATTTCGTACATATATTGTACACAATTTTTTGTTAACTACACAAAGTTCTAGATGTTCAATTTTTCTACAAATCCAGTTATTCCGTAAATATAATGTTCACAATTTCCCGTTGAATTTAGGCAATTCTGGATATTCAATTTCTCTGCAAATCCAGACATTCTGTACACATGCACACAATTTTCTGTTGATTTTACGAAGTTCTGGATATTCAATTTTTCTACAAATCCAGTCATTCCGTACATATAACGTACACAATTTCCCGTTGAATTTAGGCATTTCTAGATATTCAATTTCTCTGCAAATCAGGACATTCCGTACACATAATGCCCACAACTTTCTGTTGATTTTACGAAGTTCTAGATATTCAATTTTTCTACAAATCCGGTCATTCCATACGTATAATGTACACAATTTCCCGTTGAATTTAGGAATTTCTGGATATTCAATTTCACTGCAAATCCAGACATTCCGTTCACATAATGCACACAATTTTTCGTTGAATTTACGAAGTTCTGGATATTCAATTTTTCTACAAATCCAGTCATTCCGTACATATAATGTAAACAATTTCCCGTTGAATTTAGGCATTTCTGGATATTCAATTTCTCTGCAATCCAGACATTCCGTACACATAACGCACACAACTTTCCGTTGATTTTACGAAGTTTTGGATATTCAATTTTTCTATAAATCCAGTCATTCCGTACGTATAATGTACACAATTTCCCGTTGAATTTAGGCATTTCTAGATATTCAATTTCTCTGCAAATCCAGACATTCTGTACACATAATGTACACAATTTTCCGTTGATTTTACGAAGTTCTGGATATTCAGTTTTTCTACAAATCCAGTCATTCCGTACATAAAATGTACATAATTTCCCGTTGAATTTAGGCATTTCTGGATATTCAATTTCTCTGCAAATCCAGACATTCCGTACACATAATGTACACAATTTTTCGTTGATTTTACGAAGTTTTGGATATTCAGTTTTTCTACAAATCCAGTCATTCCGTACATAAAATGTGCACAATTTCCCGTTGAATTTAAGCATTTCTAGATATTCAATTTCTCTGCAAGTCCAGACATTCCGTACACATAATGTACACAATTTTCTGTTGATTTTACGCAGTTTTGGATATTCAATTTCTTTCCTGATCCAGACTTTCCGTACTTATATTGTTCACAATTTTCTATTGATTTTACGAAGTTTTGGATATTCAAATTCTCTGCAGATGTCGACATTCCGTATTTATAAGGTACACAATTTCCCGTGGAATTTACGCAGTTTTGGATATTCAATTTCTATCCAAATCCAAACATTCCGTGCACATAAGGTACACAATTTTCCGTTTATTTTACACAGTTCTGGATATTCAATTTCTTAGCAGAACTAGACATTCCGTACAAATATTTTGCACAAATTTTCACTGATTTACGAAGTTTTGGATATTTAAATTCTCTGCAGATCCCGATATTCAGTACATTGATTCTACACAATTTTATGTTGATTTTACGCAGTTCTGGATATTCGGTTTCTCTGAAGATCTAGACATTTTGTACATATATTGTACACAACTTTTTGTTGATTACACGAAGTTCTGGATGTTCAATTTTTCTACAAATCCAATTATTCAGTACATATAATGTTCACAATTTCCCGTTGAATTTAGGCATTTTTGGATATCTAATTTCTCTGCAAATCCAAACATTCCGTACACATAATTCACACAATTTTCCGTCGATTTTATGAAGTTCTGGATATTCAATTTTTCTACGAATCCAGTCATTTCGTACATATAATGTATACAATTTCCCGTTGAATTTAGGCATTTCTGGATATTCAATTTCTCTGCAAATCCAGACATTCCGTACACATAATGTACACAATTTTCTGTTGATTTTACGCAGTTTTGGATATTCAATTTCTCTCCTAATCCAAACTTTCTGTACATATATTGTTCACAATTTTCTATTGATTTTTACGAAGTTTTGGACATCCAAATTCTCTGCAGATGCCGACATTCCGTATTTACGCAGTTCTGGATATTAAATTGCTATCCAAATCCAGACATCCTGTGCACATAATGTACCCAATTTTCCGTTTATTTTACACAGTTCTAGATATTCAATTTCTTTGCAAATCCAGACATTTCGTACATATATTGTGCACAATTTTTCATTGATTTACGAAGTTCTGCATATTCTATTTCTCTGCAGATCCAGAGTATACGTACATATATTGTACATAATTTTTCGTCGATTTTACGAAGTTCTGGATATTAAATTTTCTGCAGATCCAGACATTCCGTACATATAATGTACAAAATTTTTCGTTGATTTTACGTTTTTTCGGATATTCAATTTTTCTGCGAATCCTGACATTCCGTACAATTAATGTACACAATTTTTCTTGATTGTACGCTTTTCCGGATATTCAATTTTTCTGCGAATCCTGACATTGCGTACATTTAATGTGTTCAATTTTCTTGTTGATTTTACGCAATTATGGATATTTAATTTTTCCGCGAATCCTGACATTCTGTACAGAAAATGTACAATATTTCCTGTTGAAGTTACAAAGTTTTGGATATTCAATTTCTCTGCAAATCCAGACATTCCGTACACATAATGTACACAATTTTCCGTTGATTTTACAAAGTTATGGATATTCAATTTTTTTGCAAATCCAGTCATTCCATACATATAATGTAAACAATTTCTCGTTGAATTTAGGCATTTCTAGATATTTAATTTCTCTGCAAATTCAGACATTTCGTACATATAATGCACACAATATTTCATTGATTTTACACAGTTCTGGATATTCAATTTCTCTGCAGATCCAGTCATTCCGTACATATAATGTACAAAATTTTTTGTTGATTTTTCACATTTCCAGATATTCAATTTTTCTTCGAATCCTGACATTCCATACATTTGATGTACACAATTTTTTGTTGATTTTACGCAGTTCTAAATATTTAATTTTTTTGCAAATCTTGACATTCTGTACATATATTGTACACTATTTCCTATTGAAGTTAGGAAGTTCTGGATATTCAATTTCTCTGCAGATCCAGACTTTATGTACATATATTGTACACAATTTTCTGTTGATTTTACGAAGTTCTGGATAATTCAATTTCTCTGTAGATCCAGACATTTTGTACATATAATGTAAAAAAAATTTCATTGATTTTACGTATTTTCGGATATTCAATTTTTCTGCGAATCCAGACATTCCGTACATTTAATGCACACAATTTTTGTTGATTTTACACAGTTCTGGATATTTAATTTTTCTGCAAATCCTAACATTCTGTACAAAAAATGTACACTATTTCCTGTTGAAGTCACGAAGTTTTGGATATTCAATTTCTCTGCAAATCAAGACATTCCGAAAACATAATATACACAATTTTCCATTGATTTTACGAAGTTCTGGATATTCAATTTTTCTACAAATCCAGTCATTCCGTACATATAATGTACACAATTTCCCGTTGAATTTCGGCATTTTTGGATATTGAATTTCTCTGCAAATTCAGACATTTCGTACATATAATGCACACAATATTTCCTTGATTTTACACAGTTCTGGATATCCAATTTCTCTGCAGATCCAGTCATTCCGTACATATAATGTACAAAAATTTTTGTTGATTTTTCACATTTCCAGATATTCAATTTTTCTGCGAATCCTGACATTCCATACATTTAATTTACACAATTTTTTGTTGATTTTACGCAGTTCTGGATATTTAATTTTTTCGCAAATCCTGACATTCTATACAGAAAATGTACAATATTTCCTGTTGAAGTTACAAAGTTTTGGATATTCAATTTTTCTGCAAATCCAGACATTCCGTACACATAATGTACACAATTTTCCGTTGATTTTCCAAAGTTCTGGATATTCAATTTCTCTGTAGATCCAGACATTCTATACATATAATGTAAAAAAAAAAATTCGTTAATTTTACGTATCTTCGGATATTCAATTTTTCTGCGAATCCTGACATTCCGTACATTTAATTCACACAATTTTAGTTGATTTTGCACAGTTCTAGATATTTAATTTTTCTGCAAATCCTGACATTCTGTACAGAAAATGTACACTATTTCCTGTTGAAGTTACGAAGTTTTGGATATTCAATTTCTCTGCAAATCAAGACATTCCGTACACAAAATATACACAATTTTCCGTTGATTTTACGAAGTTCTGGATATTTAATTTTTCTACAAATCCAGTCATTCTGTACATATAATGTACACAATTTCCTGTTGAATTTAGGCATTTCTGGAAATTCAATTTCCCTGCAAATCCAGACATTTCGTACATATAATGCACACAATATTTCGTTGATTTTACACAGTTCTGGATATTCAATTTCTCTGTAGATCCAATTATTCCGTACATATAATGTACAAAAATTTTTGTTGATTTTTCACATTTCCAGATATTCAATTTTTCTGCGAATCCTGACATTCCATACATTTAATTTACACAATTTTTTGTTGATTTTACGCAGTTCTGAATATTTAATTTTTCCGCAAATCCTGACATTCTGTACAGAAAATGTACAATATTTCCTGTTGAAGTTACAAAGTTTTGGATATTCAATTTTTCTGCAAATCCAGACATTCCGTACACATAATGTACACAATTTTCCGTTGATTTTCCGAAGTTCTGGATATTCAATTTTTTTGCAAATCCAGTCATTCCATACATATAATGTAAACAATTTCTCGTTGAATTTAGGCATTTCTAGATATTTAATTTCTCTGTAAATCCAGACATTCCGTACACATAATGTACACAATCTTAGGTTGATTTTATGAAGTTCTGGATATTCAATATTTCTACAAATCCAGTCATTCCGTACATAAAATGTACACAATTTCCAGTTGAATTTAGGCATTTTTGGATATTCAGTTTCTCTGCAAATCCAGACATTCCGTACACATAATTTACACAATTTTCTGTTGATTTTACGCAGTTTTGGATATTCAATTACATTCCTGATCCGGACTTTCCGTACTTATATTATTCACAATTTTCTATTGATTTTACGAAATTTTGGATATTTAAATTCTCTGCAGATGCCGACATTCCGTATTTATAATGTACACAATTTCCCGTGGAATTTACGCAGTTCTGGATATTCAATTTCTATCCAAATCCAGACATTCCGAGCACATAATGTACACAATTTTCCGTTTATTTTACACAGTTCTGGATATTCAATTTCTATCCAAATCCAGACATTCCGAGCACATAATGTACACAATTTTCCGTTTATTTTACACAGTTCTGGATATTCAATTTCTTAGCAGATCCAGACATTCTGTACAAATATTGTGCACAATTTTTCACTGATTTACGAAGTTTTGGATATTTAAATTCTCTGCAGATCCCGACATTCCGTACATAGATTCTACACAATTTTACGCCGATTTTACGCAGTTCTGGATATTCGGTTTCTCTGCAGATCCAGACATTTCGTACATATATTGTACACAATTTTTTGTTAATTACACGAAGTTCTGGATGTTCAATTTTTCTACAAGTCCAGTTATTCCGTACATATAATGTACAAAATTTCCCGTTGAATTTAGGCATTTTTGGATATTCAATTTCTCTGCAAATCCAGACATTCCGTACACATAATGCCCACAACTTTCTGTTGATTTTACGAAGTTCTGGATATTCAATTTTTATACAAATCCAGTCATTTCGTACGTATAATGTACACAATTTCCCGTTGAATTTAGGAATTTCTGGATATTCAATTTCTCTGCAAATCCAGACATTCCGTACACATAATTTACACAATTTTCTGTTGAATTTACGAAGTTCTGGATATTTAATTTTTCTACAAATCCAGTCATTCCGTACATATAATGTAAACAATTTCCCGTTGAATTTAGGCATTTCTGGATATTCAATTTCTCTGCAAATCCAGATATTCTGTACACATAATGCGCACAACTTTTCGTTGATTTTACAAAGTTCTGGATATTCAATTTTTCTACAAATCCAGTCATTCCGTACGTATAATGTACACAATTTCCCGTTGAATTTAGGCATTTCTAGATATTCAATTTCTCTGCAAATCCAGACATTCCGTACACATAATGTACACAATTTTCTGTTGATTTCACGAAGTTTTGGATATTCAATTTTTCTACAAATCGAGTCATTTCGTACATAAAAGGTACACAATTTGCCGTTGAATTTAGGCATTTCTGGATATTCAATTTCTCTGTAAATCCAGACATTCCGTACATGTAATGCACACAATATTTCTATTATTTTACACAGTTCTGGATATTTAATTTCTCTGTAGATCTACTCATTCCATACATATAATGTACAAAATTTTGCGTTGAATTTAGGCATTTCTAGATATTCAATTTCTCTGCAAATATAGACATTCCGTACATATAATGCACACAATTTTTCGTTGATTTAACACAGTTCTAGATATTCAATTTTTCTGTATATCCAAACATTCCGTAGATATAATGTACACAATTTTTTGTTGATTTTACGCATTTCCAGATATTCAATTTTCTGCGAATCCTGAGATTCCATACATTTAATGTACACAATTTTTTGTTGATTTTACGCAGTTCTGGATATTTAATTTTTCTGCAAATCCTGACATTCTGTACTTATAATGTACACTATTTCCTGTTGAAGTTATGAAGTTTTGGATATTCAATTTCTCTGCAAATCCAAACATTCCGTACACATATTATACACAATTTTCCGTTGATTTTACGAAGTTCTGGATATTCAATTTCTCTACAAATCCAGACATTCCGTACATATAATGTACAAAATTATACGTTGATTTTACGTTTTTCCAAATATTTAATTTTTCTGTGAATCCTTGCATTCCGTACAGTTAATGTACACAATTTTTTTTGATTGTACACATTTCCGGATATTCAATTTTTCTGCGAATCCGGACATTGCATACATTTAATGTGCTCAATTTTCTTGTTGATTTTATGCAGTTTTGGACATTTAATTTTTTTGCAAATCCTGACATTCTGTACAAAGAATGCACACTATTTCCTGTTGAGGTTACGAAGTTTTGGATATTCAATTTCTCTGCAAATCAAGACATTCCGAAAACGTAATATACACAATTTTTCGTTGATTTTACGAAGTTCTGGATATTCAATTTTTCTACAAATCCAGTCATTCTGTACATATAATGTACACAATTTCCCGTTGAATTTCGGCATTTCTGGATATTCAATTTCTCTGCAAATTCAGACATTTCGTACATATAATGCACACAATTTCGTTGATTTTACACAGTTCTGGATATTCAATTTCTCTACAGATCCAGTCATTCTGTACATATAATGTACAAAATTTTTTGTTGATTTTTCACATTTCCAAATATTCAATTTTTCTGCGAATCCTGACATTCCATACATTTAATGTACACAATTTTTTGTTGATTTTACACAGTTCTGGATATTTACTTTTCTGCAAATCCTGACATTCTGTACATATATTGTACACTATTTCCTGTTGAAGTTAGGAAGTTCTGGATATTCAATTTCTCTGCAGATCCAAACTTTACGTACCTATATTGTACACAATTTTCGGTTGATTTTATGAAGTTCAGATATTCAATTTTTCTGTAGATCCAGACATTCTGTACATATAATGTAAAAAAAAATTCGTTGATTTTACGTATTTTCGGATATTCAATTTTTCTGCGAATCCTGACATTCCGTACATTTAATGCACACAATTTTTGTTGATTTTACACAATTCTAGATATTTAATTTTTCTACAAATCCTGACATTCTGTAAAGAAAATGTACACTATTTCCTGTTGAAGTTACGAAGTTTTGGATATTCGATTTCTCTGCGAATCATGACATTTCGTACATATAATATACACAATTTTCCGTTGATTTTACGAAGTTCTGAATATTCAATTTTTCTACAAATCCAGTCATTCCGTACATATAATGTACACAATTTCCCGTTGAATTTAGGTATTTCTGGATATTCAATTTCTCTGAAAATCCAGACATTTCGTACATATAATGCACACAATATTTTGTTGATTTTACACAGTTCTGGATATTCAATTTCTCTGCAGATCTAGTCATTCCGTACATATAATGTACAAAAATTTTTGTTGATTTTTCACATTTCCAGATATTCAATTTTTTATCGAATCCTGACATTCCATACATTTAATGTACACAATTTTTTGTTGATTTTACGCAGTTCTAGATATTTAATTTTTCTGCAAATCTTGACATTCTGTACATATATTGTACACTATTTCCTGTTGAAGTTAGGAAGTTCTGGATATTCAATTTCTTCGCAGATCCAGACATTTTGTACATATAAGGTAAAAAAAATTTCGTTGATTTTACATATTACCGGATATTCAATTTTTCTGCAGATCCTGACATTCTGTACATTTAACGTACACAATTTTTGTTGATTTTACGCAATTCTGGATATTTAATTTTTCTGCAAATCCTAACATTCTGTACTTATAATGTACACTATTTCCTGCTGAAGTTATGAAGTTTTGGATATTCAATTTCTCTGCAAATCCAGACATTCTGTACACATAATGTACACAATTTTCCGTTGATTTTACAAAGTTATGGATATTCAATTTTTTTGCAAATCCAGTCATTCCATACATATAATGTAAACAATTTCTCGTTGAATTTAGGCATTTCTAGATATTTAATTTCTCTGCAAATTCAGACATTTCGTACATATAATGCACACAATATTTCGTTGATTTTACACAGTTCTGGATATTCAATTTCTCTGCAGATCCAGTCATTCCGTACATATAATGTACAAAATTTTTTGTTGATTTTTCACATTTCTAGATATTCAATTTTTTTGCAAATCCTGACATTCCGTACAATTAATATACACAATTTTTCTTGATTGTACGCTTTTCCGGATATTCCATTTTTCTACGAATCCTGACGTTGCGTACATTTAATGTGCCCAATTTTCTTGTTGATTTTACGCAGTTCTGGATATTTAATTTTTCTGCAAATCTTGACATTCTGTACAGAAAATGTACACTATTTCCTATTGAAGTTACAAAGTTTTGGATATTCAATTTCTCTGCAAATCCAGACATTCCATACACATAATGTACACAATTTTTTGTTGATTTTACGAAGTTCTGGATATTCAATTTTTCTGCAAATCCAGTCATTCTGTATATATAATGTAAACAATTTCTCGTTGAATTTAGGCATTTCTGGATATTCAATTTCTCTGCAAATCCAGACATTCCGTACACACAATGTACACAATTTTAGATTGATTTTACGAAGTTCTGGATATTCAATTTTTCTACAAATCCAGTCATTCCGTACATAAAATGTATGCAATTTCCCGTTGAATTTAGGCATTTCTGAATATTCAATTTCTCTGCAAATCCAGACATTCCGTACACATAATGTACACAAATTTCTGTTGATTTTACGTAGTTTTGGACATTCAATTTCTTTCCTAATCCAGACTTTCCGTACTTGTATTGTTCTCAATTTTCTATTGATTTTATGAAGTTTTGGATATTCAAATTCTCTGCAGATGCCAACATTCCGTATGTATAATGTACACAATTTCCCGTGAAATTTATGCAGTTCTGGATATTCAATTTCTATCCAAATCCAGACATTTCGTGCACATAATATACACAGTTTTCCGTTTATTTTACACAGTTTTGGATATTCAATTTCTTCACAGATCAAGACATTCCGTACATATATTGGGCACAATTTTTCACAGATGTACGAAGTTTTGGATATTCAATTTCTCTGCAGATCCCGACATTCCGTATATATATTCTACACAATTTTACACCGATTTTTCGCAGTTCTGGATATTCGGTTTCTCTGCAGATCCAGACATTTCGTATGTATATTGTACACAATTTTTTGTTGATTACACGATGTTCTGGATGTTTAATTTTTCTACAAATCCAGTTATTCCGTACATATAATGTTCACAATTTCCCATTGAATTTAGGCATTTCTGGATATTCAATTTCTCTACAAATCCAGACGTTTCGTACATCTAATGCACACAATATTTCGGTTGTTTTACACCGTTTTGGATATTCAATTTCTCTGCAGATCTAGTCATTCCTTACATATAATGTACAAAATTTCCTGTTGAATTTAGGCATTTCTGGATATTCAATTTCTTTGCAAATCAAGACATTCCGTACATATAATTCACACAATTTTCCGTTGATTTAACACTGTTCTGGATTTTCAATTTTTCTGCAGATCCAGTCATTCCATACATATAATGTAAACAATTTCTCGTTAAATTTAGGCATTTCTGGATATTCAATTTCCCTGCAATTCTAGACATTTCGTACACATAATGTACACAATTTTAGGTTGATTTTACGAAGTTCTGGATATTCAATTTTTCTACAAATCAGTCATTCCGTACGAAAAATATACACAATTTCCAGTTGAATTTAGGCATTTCTGGATATTCAATTTCTCTGCAAATCCAGAACTTCCGTACACATAATGCAAACTATTTTCTGTTGATTTTACGCAGTTTTGGATATACAATTTCTTTTCTAATCCAGACTTTCCGTACTTATATTGTTCACAATTTTCTATTGATTTTACAAAGTTTTGTGTATTCAAATTCTCTGCAAATGCCGACATTCCGTATTTATAAAGAACACAATTTCCCGTGGAATTTACGCAGTTCTGGATATTCAATTTCTATCCAAATCCAGACATTCCATGTACATAATGTACACAATTTTCCGTTTATTTTACACAGTTCTGGATATTCAGTTTCTTTGCAGATCAAGACATTCTGTGCATATATCGGGCACAATTTTTCACATATGTACGAAGTTTTGGATATTTAATTTCTCTGCAAATCCCGACATTTCGTACATGTATTCTACACAATTTTACGCCGATTTTACGCAGTTTTGGATATTCGGTTTCTTTGCAGATCCAGACATTTCCTACATATATTGTACACAATTTTTTGTTGATTACACGAAGTTCTGGATGTTCAATTTTTCTACAAATCCAGTTATTCCGTACATAAAATGTTCACAATTTCCCGTTGAATTTAGGCATTTCTGGATATTCAATTTCTCTGCAAATCCAGACATTCCGTACACATAATGCACAAAATTTTCTGTTGGTTTTACAAAGTTCTGGATATTCAATTTTTCTACAAATCCAGTCATTCCGTACATATAATGTACACAATTTCCCGTTGAATTTAGGCATTTCTGGATATTCAATTTCTCTGCAAATCTAGACATTCCGCACACATAATGTACACAATTTTCTGTCGATTTTACGAAGTTTTGGATATTCAATTTTTCTACAAATCCGGTCATTCCGTACGTATAATGTACACAATTTCCCGTTGAATTTAGGCATTTCTGGATATTCAATTTCTTTGCAAGTCCAAACATTCCGTACAAATAATGTACAAAATTTTTCGCAGATTTTACGTTTTTCCAGAAATTCAATTTTTCTGCGAATCCTGACATTCTGCACAATTAATGTACACAATTTTTCTTCGTTGTACACATTTCCGGATATTCAATTTTTCTGCGAATCCTAACATTGCGTACATTTAATGTGCTCAATTTTCTTGTTGATTTTACGTTGTGCTGGATATTTAATTTTTCTACAAATCCTGACATTCTGTACATAAAATGTACACTATTTCCTGTTGAAGTTACGAAGTTTTGGATATTCAATTTCTCTGCAAATCCAGACATTCTGTACACTTAATGTACACAATTTTCCGTTGATTTTACGAAGTTCTGGATATTCTATTTTTCTTCAAATCCAGTCATTCAGTACATATAATGTAAACAATTTCCCGTTGAATTTAGGCATTTCTGGATATTCAATTTCTTTGCAAATCCAGACATTCCGTATATATAACGTATGCAATTTTCCGTTGATTTTAAGAAGTTATGGATATTCAATTTTTCTACAAATCCAATCATTCCGTACGTATAATGTAAACAATTTCCCGTTGAATTTAGGCATTTCTGGATATTCAATTTCTCTGCAAATCTAGACATTCTGTACATATATTGCACACAATGTTTTGTTGATTTTACACAGTTCTGGATAGTCAATTTTTCGACAAATCCAGTCATTCCGTACTTATAATGTACAAAAATTTTTGTTGGTTTTTTGCATTTCCAGATATTCAATTTTTCTGCGAATCCTGACATTCCACACATTTAATGTACAAAATTTTTTGTTGATTTTACGCAGTTTTGGATATTTAATTTTTCTGCAAATCCTAACATTCTGTACATATCTTCTACACTATTTCCTGTTGAATTAAGGAAATTCTAGATAATCAATTTCTCTGCAGATCCAGACTTTGTGTACATATATTGTACACAATTTTCTGTTGATTTTACAAAGTTCTGGATATTCAATTTCTCTGCAGATCCAGACATTCTGTACATATAATGTAAAAAAAATTTCGTTGATTTTACGTATTTCTAGATATTCAATTTTTCTGCGAATCCTGACATTCTGTACAATTAATGTACACAATTTTTCTTGATTGTACGCATTTCCGAATATTCAATTTTTCTGCGAATACCGACATTGTGTACATTTAATGTGCTCAATTTTCTTGTTGATTTTACGCAAATCTGGATATTTAATTTTTTTGCAAATCCTGACATTCTGTACAGAAAATATACAATATTTCCTGTTGAAGTTACAAAGTTTTGGATATTCAATTTCTCTGCAAATCCAGACATTCCGTACATATAATGTATGCAATTTTCCGTTGATTTTATGAAGTTCTGGATATTCAATTTTTCTACAAATCCAATCATTCTGTACATATAATGTAAGCAATTTCTCGTTGAATTTAGGCATTTCTGGATATTCAATTTTTCTGCAAATCCAGACATTACGTACAAATAATGTACACAATTTTAGGTTGATTTTACGAAGTTCTGGATATTCAATTTTTCTACAAATCCAGTCATTCCGTACATCAAATGAACACAATTTCCCGTTGAATTTAGGCGTTTTTGGATATTCAATTTCTCTACAAATCCAGACATTCCGAACGCATAATGTACAGAATTTTCTGTTGATTTTACGCAGTTTTGGATATTCAATTTCTTTCCTAATTCAAACTTTCCGTGTGTATATTGTTCACAATTTTTCTATTGATTTTACGAAGTTTTGGATATTCAAATTCTCTTCAAACGCCGACATTCCGTATTTATAATGTACACAATTTCCCATAGAATTTACGCAGTTCTGGATATTCAATTTCTATCCAAATCCAAACATTCTGTGCACATTATGTACACAATTTTCCGTTTATTTTACACAGTTCTGGATATTCAATTTCTTTGCAGATCCAGACATTCCGTACATATATTGTACACAATTTTTCACTGATTTACGAAGTTTTGGAGATTTAAATTCTCTACAAATCCCAACATTTCGTAAATAGATTCTACACAATTTTACGCTGATTTTACGCAGTTCTGCATATTCGGTTTCTCTGCAAATCTAGACATTTCATATATATATTGTACACAATTTTTTGTTGATTACACGAAGTTCTGGATGTTCAATTTTTCTACAAATCCAGTTATTCCGTACATATCATGTTCACAATTTCCCGTTGAATTTAGGCATTTCTGGATATTCAATTTCTCTGCAAATCCAGACATTCCGTACACATAATGCACACAATTTTCTGTTGATTTTACGAAGTTCTAGATATTCAATTTTTCTACAAATCTAGTCATTTCGTACATATAATGTACACAATTTCCCGTTGAATTTAGGCATTTCTGGATATTCAATTTCTCTGCAAATTCAGACATTCCGTACGCATAATGTACACAATTTTCTGTTGATTTTACGCAGTTTTGGATATTCAATTTCTCTCCTGATCTAGACTTTCCGTACATATATTGTTAACAATTTTCTATTGATTTTTATGAAGTTTTGGATATTCAAATTCTCTGCAGATGCCGACATTCCGTATTTACGCAGTTCTGGATATTAAATTGCTATCCAAATCTAGACATTCCGTGCACATAATGTACCCAATTTTCTGTTTATTTTACACAGTTCTAGATATTCAATTTGTTTGCAGATCCAGACATTTCGTACATATATTGTGCACAATTTTTCACTAATTTACGAAGTTCTGGATATTCTATTTCTCTGCAGATCCGGACTTTACGTACATATATTGTACATAACTTTTCGTCGATTTTACGAAGTTCTGGATATTCAATTTTCTGCCGCTCCAGACATTCTGTACATATAATGTACAAAAATTTTCGTTGATTTTACGTTTTTCCGGATATTCAATTTTTCTGCGAATTTTGACATTCCGTACAATTAATGTACACATTTTCTCTTGATTGTACGCATTTCCGGATATTCAATTTTTCTGCGACTCCCAACATTGCATACATTTAATGTGCTCAATTTTCTTGCTGATTTCACGCAGTTTTGGATATTTAATTTTTCTGCAAATCCTGACATTCTATACAGAAAATGTACAATAATTCCTGTTGAAGTTACAAGACATTTCGTACATATATCGCGCACAATTTTTCACTAATTTTCAAAGTTCTGCATATTCTATTTCTCTGCAGATCCAGACTTTACGTACATATATTGTACATAATTTTTCATTGATTTTATGAAGTTCTGGATATTCAATTTCTTTGCAGATCCAGACATTTCGTATATATAATGTACAAAATTTTTCGTTGATTTTATGTTTTTCCGGATATTCAATTTTTCTGCGAATCCTGATATTCCGTATTATTAATGTACACAATTTTTCTTGATTGTACGCATTTCTGGATATTCAATTTTTCTGCGAATCCTGACATTGCGTACATTTAATGTGCTCAATTTTCTTGTTGATTTTACGCAGTTCTGGATATTTAATTTTTCTGCAAATCCTGATATTCTGTACCGAAAATGTACACTATTTCCTGTTGAAGTTACGAAGTTTTGGATATTCAATTTTTTTGCAAATACAGACATTTTGTTCACATAATGTACACAATTTTTTGTTGATTACACGAAGTACTGGATGTTCGATTTTTCTACAAATCCAGTTATTCCGTACATATAATGTTCACAATTTCCCTTTGAATTTAGGCATTTCTAAATATTGAATTTCTATGCAAATCCAGATATTCCGTACACATAATGCACACAATTTTCCGTTGATTTTACGAAGTTCTGGATATTCAATTTTTCTACAAATCCAGTCATTCTGTACATATAATGTACACAATTTTCCGTTGAATTTAGGCATTTCTAGATATTCAATTTCTCTGCAAATCCAGATATTCCGTACACATAATGCACACAATTTTCCGTTGATTTTACGAAGTTCTGGATATTCAATTTTTCTACAAATCCAGTCCTTCTGTACATATAATGTACACAATTTCCCGTTGAATTTAGGCATTTCTGGATATTCAATTTCTCTGCAAATCCAGACATTCCGAACATATAATGCACACAATATTTCGTTGATTTTACACAGTTCTAGATATTCAATTTCTTTGCAAATCTAGTCATTCCGTACATATAATGTTCAAAATTTCCCGTTGAATTTAGGCATTTCTGGATATTCAATTTCTCTGCAAATCTAGACATTCCGTACATATAATGCACACAATTTTTCGTTGATTTTTTACAGTTTTGGATATTCAATTTTTCGACAAATCCAGTCATTCCGTACATATAATGTACATACTTTCCCGTTGTATTTAGACATTTCTAGATATTCAATTTCTTTGCAAATCAAGACATTCCGTACATATAATGCACACAATTTTTCGTTGATTTTAAACAGTTCTGGAGATTCAATTTTTCTGCAGATTCAAACATTCCGTATATATAATGCACACAATTTTTTGTTGATTTTACGCAGTTCTGGATATTTAATTTTTTTGCCAATCATGACATTCTGTACATATATTGTACACTATTTCCTGTTGAAGTTACGAAGTTCTGGATATTCTATTTCTCCGCCGATCCAAACTTTATGTACATATGTTGTACATAATTTTTCGTCGATTTTACGAAGTTCTGGATATTCAATTTCTCTGCAGATTCGGACATTCCGTACATATAATGTACAAAATTTTTTGTTGATTTTACGTTTTTCCGGATATTCAATTTTTCTGCGAATCCTGACATTCCCTACAATTAATGTACACAATTTTTCTTCATTGTACGCATTTTCAGATATTCAATTTTTCTGCGAATCCTGACATTGCGTACATTTAATGCGCTCAATTTTCTTGTTGATTTTACGCAGTTCTGGATATTTAATTTTTCTGCAAATCCTGACATTCTGTACAGAAAATGTACACTATTTCCTGTTGAAGTTACGAAATTTTGGATATTCAATTTCTCTGCAAATCCAGACATTCCGTATACATAATATACACTATTTTCCGTTGATTTTATGAAGTTCTTGATATTCAATTTTTCTTCAAATCGAGTCATTCCGTACATATAATGTAAACAATTTCCCGTTGAATTTAGGCATTTCTAGATATTAAATTTCTCTGCAAATCCAGACATTCCGTACACATAATGTGCACAATTTTCTGTTGATTTAGCAAAAATGGGTCGGGACAGGTTGGAAATGAGAGAAAAATTTTTTTTGTTCTGTTCCACTCAAACCCAGCCCAAACTGAAGAATTCCGAAACAAAACAGCAAAAAACTTCAAAAAAAAAAAAAAAAGATTCTAGCAATATTTCAAGCCATAACGGGTCGGGACAGGCCAAGAAATAGAGAAAAAAAATTTCATTCAAAAACTGTTCCTGCACGACCCACTCAAGAGAATTCCGAGAAAAATAGCAAAAAAATTCAATTTCCCGTTGAATTTAGCCATTTCTGGATATTCAATTTCTCGGCAAATCCTGACATTCCGTACACATAATGTACACAATTTTTCGTTGATTTTACGAATTTCTAGATATTCAATTTCTCTGTAAATCCAGTCATTCTGTACATATAATGTACCCAATTTTTCGTACATATAATGTACACAATTTCCCGTTGAATTTAAGTAGTTATGGATAATCAATTTCTCTGCAAATCCAGACATTCCGTGCACATAATGTACACAATTTTCTGTTGATTTTACACAGTTCTGGATATTCAATTTCTTTGCAGATCCAGACATTTCATACATATATTGCACACAATTTTCCATTGATTTTACGAAGTTTTGGATATTCAATTTCTCTGCAGATCCCAACATTTTGTACATATATTGTTCAGAATTTCCCGTTGATTTTATGCAGTTTTGGATATTCAATTTTTCTACAAATCCAGTCCTTCCGTACATACAATGTACACAATTTTCCGTTGAATTTAGGCAGTTTTGGATATTCAATTTCTCTGCAAATCCAGCCATTCCGTACATATAATGCACACAATTTTTCGTTGATTTTACATTGTTCTAGATATTCAATTTCTCTGCAGATCCAGACATTCCGTACATATAATGTACAAAATTTGTTGTTAATTTTAAGCATTTCTAGATAATCAATTTTTCTGCAAATCCTGACAATCCGTACATTTAATGCACACAATTTTTTGTTGATTTTACGCAGTTTTGGATATTTAACTTTTCTGCAAATCCTGACATTCTGTACGTATATTGTACACTATTTCCTGTTGAAGTTATGAAGTTTTCGATATTCAATTTTTCTGCAGATCCAGACTATACGTACATATATTGAACACAATTTTCCGTTGATTTTTTGAAGTTCTTGATATTCAATTTTTCTGCAGATCTAGACATTCAGTACATATAATGTACGAAATTTTTCGTTGATTTTACGTATTTCCGGATATTCAATTTTTCTGCGAATCCTGACATTCCGTACATTTAAGGTACACAATTTTTGGAGATTTTACGCAGTTCTGAATATTCAATTTTTTTGCAAATCCTGACATTCTGTACATATAATGTACACTATTTCCTTTTGAAGTTACGAAGTACTGGATATTCAATTTCTCTGCAGATCCAGACTTTTCGTACATATATTGGACACAATTTTCCATTGATTTTACAAAGTTCTGAATATTCAGTTTCTCTACAAATCCGAACATTTCAGACCTTTAATGTACACAATTTCCCAATGAATTTACGCAGTTCTGAATATTCAATTTCTTTGTAAATCCTGTCATTCTGTACATATAATGTACACAATTTCCTGTTGAATTTTCGCAGTCTTGGAAATTCAGTTTTTTGGCAAATCCAGACATTTCGTGCACATAATGTACACAATTTTCCATTGATTTTACACGGTTCGAGATATTCAGTTTCTTTACAAATTCAGACATTTTGTACATATATTGTACACAATTTTCCATTGATTTTACGAAGTTTTGGATATTTAATTTCTCTGCAGTTCCCAACATTCCGTACATATAATGTACACAATTTCCCGTTGAATTTACGCAGTTCTAGATATTCAATATCTCTGCAAATCTAGACATTCCGTGCACATAATGTACACAATTTTCCATTGATTTTACACAGTTCTGGATATTCACTTTCTCTGCAGATTCCAACATTCTGTACATATAGTGTACACAATTTTCCGTTGATTTTACGCGGTTCTAGATATTCTGTTTCTCTGTAGATCTAGACATTTCGTACATACATTGTACAGAATTTTCCATTGATTTTATGAAGTTTTGGATATTCAATTTTTCTGCAGATCTCGACATTCCGTACATATAATGTACACTATTCCCTGTTGAAGTTACGAAGTTCTGGATATTCAATTCCATTATAGATCCAGACTTTCCGTACATATATTGTACACAATTTTCCGTTGATTTTACGAAGTTCTGGATATTCAATTTCTCTGCAGATCCCAACATTCTGTACATATATTGTTCACAATTTCCCGTCGATTTTACGCAGTTCTGGATATTCAATTTTTCTTCAAATCTAATCATATCGTACATATAATGTAGACAATTTCCCGTTGAATTTAGGAATTTCTAAATATTCAATTTCTCTGTAAATCCAAACATTCCGTACATATAATGCATACAATTTTTCGTTGATTTTACACAGTTCTGGATATTGAATTTCTTTGCAGATCCAGACATTCCGTACATATAATGTACAAAATTTTTTTTTTATTTTACGCATTTCTGAATATTCAATTTTTCTGCGAATCCTGACATTCCGTACATTTAAGGCACACAATTTTTTGTTGATTTTATGCAATTATGGATATTTAATTTTTCTGCAAATCCTGTCATTCTTTACATATAATGTACACTATTTCCTGTTGAAGTTACGAAGTTCTGGATATTCAATTTCACTATAGAACCAGACTTTCCGTACATATATTGTACACAATTTTTCGTTGATTTTACGAAGTTCTAGATGTTTAATTTCTCTGCAGATCCAAACATTTCGTACATATTTTGTTCAAAATTTTTCTTTGATTTTACGTATTTCCGGATATTCAACTTTTCTGCGAATTCTAACATTTCGTACAGTTAACGGATATTCAATTTCTCTACAAATCCCAACATTCTGTACATATGTTGTTCACAATTTCCTGTCGATTTTTCGCAGTTCAGGATATTCAATTTTTCTACAAATCCAGACATTCCGTACATATACTGTACTCAATTTTCAATTGATTTTATGAAGTTTTGGATATTTAATTTCTCTGCAGATCCCGACATTCCGTACATATATTGTACACAATTTCCCGTTGATTTTACGCAGTTCTAGATATTTAGTTTCTCTACAGATACAGACATTTTGCACAGATATTGTACACAATTTTCCGTTGAGTAAACGAAGTTTTGGATCTTCGGTTTCTCTATAAATCCAAAAATTTCGAACTTTTAATGTACACAAATTTCCGTTGATTTTACACAGTTTTGGATATTCAATTTTTCAACAAATCCAGACATTCGATACACATAATGTACACAATTTTCCGTTGATTTTACACAGTTCTAGATAATCAATTTCTCTGCAGATCCAGACATTCCGTACATATAATGTACAAAATTTTTTGTTGATTTTACGCATTTCTGGATATTCAATTTTTCTGCGAATCCTGACATTCCGTACATTTAATGTACACAATTTTTTGTTGATTTTACACAGTTATGGATATTTAATTTTTCTGCAAATCCTGACATTCTGTACATAGAATGTACACTATTTCCTGTTGAAGTTACGAAGTTCTAGATATTCAATTTTACTACAGATCCAGACTTTTCGTACATATATTGTACACAATTTTCCGTTGAATTTACGCAGTTCTAGATATTCAATTTCTCTACAGATCCAGATTTTTTGTACATATATTGTACACAATTTTTCGTTGATTTTTCGCAGTTTTGGATATTCAATTTCTCTGCAAATCCATACATTCCGTGCACATAATGTACCCAATTTTCTGTTGATTTTACACTGTTTTGGATATTCAATTTCTTTACAGATCCAAACCTGCCGTACATATATTGTATACAATTTTTCATTGATTTTACGAAGTTTTGGATATTCAATTTCTCTTCAGATCCCAAAATTCTGGACATATATTGTTTAATATTTCCCGTTGATTTTTCGATGTCCTAGATATTCAGTTTCTCTGCAGATCCAGACATTTCGTATATATATTGTACACAATTTTCCATTATTTTCTCAAAGTTTTGGATATTCAATTTCTCTGCAGATCACGACATTCGGTACATATATTGTACACAATTTTCCTTTGAATTTACGCAGTTCTGGATATTCATTTTTTATACATATCCAATCATTTCGTACATATAATGTACCCACTTTCACGTTGAATTTAGGCATTTCTGGATATTCAATTTTTCTACAAATCTAGGCATTCCGTAAATATAATGCACACAATTTTTTGTTGATTTTACACAGTTTTGGATACTCAATTTCTCAGCAGATCCAAACATTCTGTACATATAATGTACAAAATTTTTTTGTTGATATTACGCATTTCCAGATATTCAATTTTTCTACGAATCCTGACATTTCGTACAGTTAATGTACATAATTTTTGTTGACTTTACACAGATATGGATATTCAATTTTTTTGCAAATCCTGACTTTCTGTAGATATAATGTACACAATTTCCTTTTGAAGTTACAAAGTTCTGGATATTCAATTTCTCTGCATATACAGACTTTCCGTACATATATTGTACACGATTTTCCACTGATTTTGCGAAGTTTTGAATATTCAATTTCTCTGCAAATCCGAATATTCCGCAATTTTAAGGTACACAATTTCCAATTGAATTTACACAGTTCTGGATATTCAATTTTTCTACAAATCCAATCATTCCGTACATATAATTTACACAATTTCCTACTGAATTTAGGCATTTATGGATATTCAATTTCTTTGCAAATCCAGACATTCAGTACACATAATGTACACTATTTTTCGTTGATTTTACGAAGTTCTGGATATTCAATTTATCTATAAATCCAGTCATTCTGCACGTATAATGTACACAATTTCCCGTTGAATTTTTGCAGTCCTGGATATTCAATTTTTTTGCTAATCCAGACATTCCGTGCACATAATGTACACAATTTTCCATTGATTTTACACAATTCTGGACATTCAATTTCTCTACGGATCCAGTCATTCCGTACATAGATTCTACAAAATTTTTCGTTGATTTTACGTATTTCCCGATATTCAATTTTTCTGCGAATCTTGACAGTCCGTACATTTAATGTACACAATTTTTGTTGCTTTTACGCAGTTCTGGATAATAAATTTTTTTGCAAATCTTGACATTCTGTACATACAATCTACACTATTTACTGTTGAAGTTAGGAATTTCTGGATATTCAATTTCTCTGTAGACCCAGACTTCAAGTACATATATTGCACACAATTTTCCGTTGATTAAACGTAGTTCTGGATATTCAATTTCTCTGCAAATCCAAACATTCCGTGAACATAATGTACACAGTTTTCGGTTGAATTTTCATGGTCCTGGATATTCAATTTTTCTGCAAATCCAGACATTTCGCGCACATAATGTACACAATTTTCGTACATATATTTTACACAATTTTCCGTTGATTAAACGAAGTTTTGGATCTTAAGTTTCTCTAAAAATCCAAAAATTTCGTACTTTTAATGTACACAAATTTCCGTTGATTTTACACAGTTCTGGATATTCAATTTTTCAACAAATCCAGACATTTGATGCACATAATGTACACAATTTTCCGTTGATTTTACACAGTTCTGGACAATCAATTTCTCAGCAGATCCAGACATTCCGTACATATAATGTTAAAAATTTGCCGTTGGTATATTCAATTTCTCTTCAGATCCCAAAATTTCGTACATATATTGTTAACAATTTCCCGTTGATTTTACGCAGTTTTGGATATTCAATTTTTCTACAAATCCAGTCATTCCGTACATATAATCTACATAATTTCCCATTGAATTTAAGCGTTTCTAGATATTCAATTTCTCTGCAAATCCAGACATTCCGTGCACATAATTCACACAATTTTTCGTTGATTTTACGCAGTTCTAGATAATCAATTTCTCTGCAGATCCAGACATTCTGTACATATAATGTACAAAATTTTTTGTCGATTTTAAATATTTCCGGATATTCAATATTTCTCCGAATTCTGACATTCGGTACATTTAATGTACACAACTTTTCGTTGATTTTACGTAGTTCTTGATATTTAATTTTTCTGCAAATCCTGACGTTCTGTACATATAATGTACTCTATTTCTTGTTGAAGTTTCGAAGTTCAGGATATTCAATTTCTCTACAGATCCAGACTTTACGTACATATATTGTACACATTTTTTCGTTGATTTTACGAAATTCTAGATATTCAATTTCTCAGCAGATCCAGACATTCCTTACATATAATGTACAAAATTTTTCGTCTGGATATTAAAATGCTCTGTAAAACCAATCATTCTGTACATATAATGTACACTATTTCTCGCTGAATTTTCGAAGTCCTGGATATTCAATTTTTCTGCAAATCTGGACATTCAGCGCACATAATGTACACAATTTTTCATTGATTTTACATGATTCTGGTTATTCAATTTCTCTGCAGATCCAGACATTACGTACATATATTGTACTCAATTTTCCACTGATTTTACGAAGTTTTGGGTATTTAATTTCTCCGCAGATCCCGACATTTCGTACATATATTGTACACAATTTTCTATTGATTTTTCAAAGTTTTGGATATTCAATTTTTCTGAAATCCAGACATTCCGCGCACATAATGTGCACAATTTTCCCCTGATTTACGAAGTTTTGGATATTTAATTTTCTGCAGATCCCGACATTCCGTACATATATTGCACACCATTTTCCGCTGATTTTACACAGTTCTGGACATTCAGTTTCTCTACAAATCCAGACATTTCATACAAATATTGTACACAATTTTCCATTGATTTTACACAGTTCTGGATATTCAATTTTTCTGCAAATCTAGACATTGCGTGCACATAATGTACACAATTTTTCGTTGATTTTACACAGTTCTGTATATTCAATTTCTTTCTAGATCCAGACTTTCCGTACATATATTGTACACAATTCTCCACTGATTTTATGAAGCTTTGGATATTCAATTTATCTGTACATTTTGATATTCCATACGTATAATGTACACAATTTCCTGTTGAATTTATGCAGTTCTGGATATTCAGTTTCTTTGTAGATCCAGACATTTCGTACATATATTGTACACAATTTTCCATTCAGTTTACACAGTTCTGGATATTCAATTTCTCTACAGATCCAGACTTTACGTACATATATTATACACATTTTTCGGTTGATTTTACGAAATTCTAGATATTCAATTTCTCAGCAGATCCGGACATTCCTTACATATAATGTAAAAAATTTTTCATCTGGATATTAAAATGCACTGTAAAACCAATCATTCTGTACATATAATGTACACTATTTCTCGCTGAATTTTCGAAGTCCTGGATATTCAATTTTTTTACAAATCTAGACATTCAGCG
>CM042476.1:62961491-63062291 GCA_023621385.1 Quercus gilva | reverse complement strand
GGATAATCAGTTTCTCTGCAGATCCAGACATTTCGTACATATATTGTACACAATTTTCCATTAATTAAACGAAGTTCTATATCTTTAGTTTCTCAACAAATCCAAAAATTTCGAACTTTTAATGTACGCAAATTTTCGTTGATTTTACACAGTTCTGGATATTCAATTTTTCTGCAAATCCAAACATTCCGAGCACATAATGTACACAATTTTCTGTTAATTTTAAACTGTTCTGGATTTTAAATTTCATTGTAGATCCAAACATTTCGTACATATATTGCACACAATTTTCCTTGATTTTATGAAGTTTTGGATATTCAATTTCTCTGCAGATCCCGACATTCCGTACATATAACGTACACAATTTCCTGTTGAATTTATGCAGTTCTGGATATTCAATCTCTTTGCAAATCCAGACATTCCGTGCATATAATGTACACATATTTCCATTAATTTTACATAGTTCTGGATATTCAATTTCTTTACAGATCTAGACATTTTGTACATATATTGTACACAATTTTCCATTGATTTTACGAAGTTTTGGATATTCAATTTCTCTGCAGATCCCAACATTCCGTACATGTAACGTTCACAATTTCCCGTTGATTTTACGCAGTTCTAGATATTCAATATCTCTACAAATCCAATCATTCCGTACATATAATGTACACAATTTCCCATTGAATTTTGGCATTTCTAGATATTCAATTTCTTTGTAAATCCAGACATTCCGTACATATATTGCACATAATTTTTCATTGATTTTAACAGTTCTGGGTATTCAATTCCTCTGCAGATGCAAACATTCCGTGCATATAATGTACAAAATTTTTAATTTATTTTAAGCATTTCTGGATATTCAATTTTTCTGCGAATCTTGACATTCCGTACATTTAATGTACACAATTTTTTTGTTGATTTTACGCAGTTCTGGATATTTAATTTTTCAGCAAATCCTGACATTCTGTACATATAATGTACACTATTTCTTGTTGAAGTTACGAAGTTTTCGATATTCAATTTCTCCGCAGATCCAGACTTTACGTACATATATTGCACACAATTTTTCGTTGATTTTACGAAGTTCTGGATATTCAATTTCTCTGTAGATCCGGACATTCAGTACATATAATGAACAAAATTTTTCTTTGATTTTACGTATTTCTGGATATTCAATTTTCCTGTGAATCCTGACATTCCGTACAGTTAACGTACACAATTTTTGTTGATTTTACGCAATTCTGGATATTCAATTTTTTTGCAAATCCTGACATTCTGTACATATGATGTACACAATTTCCTTTCGAAGTTACGAATTTCTGGATATTCAATTTCTCTGTAGATCCAAACTTTTTGTACATATATTGTATACAATTTCCCGTTGAATTTAAGCATTTCTGGATATTCAGATTCTCTGCAAATCCAGACATTCCGTACATATAATGCACACAATTTTTCGTTGATTTTACACAGTTTTGGATATTCAATTTCTCTGCAGATCCAGACATTTCGTACATATAATGTACATAATTTTTTGTTGATTTTACGCATTTCTGGATATTCAATTTTTCTGCGAATCCTGACATTCCGTACATTTAATGTACATAATTTTTTGTTGATTTTACGCAGTTATGGATATTTAATTCTTCTGCAAATCCTGACATTCTGTATACATATTGTACACTATTTCCTGTTGAAGTCACAAAGTTTTGGATATTCAATTTCACTGCAGATCTAGACTTTCCGTACATATATTGTACATAATTTTTCGTCGATTTTACGAAGTTCTGGATTTTCAATTTCTCTGCAAATCCGAATATTTCGTAATTTTAATGTACACAATTTCCCATTGAATTTACGTAGTTTTGGATTTTCAATGTTTTTTTAAATCCAATCATTTCGTACATATAATGTACACAATTTCCCGTTGAATTTAGCCATTTCTGGATATTCAATTTCTCGGCAAATCCTGACATTCCGTACACATAATGTACACAATTTTTCGTTGATTTTACGAATTTCTAGATATTCAATTTCTCTGTAAATCCAGTCATTCTGTACATATAATGTACCCAATTTTTCGTACATATAATGTACACAATTTTCCGTTGAATTTAAGTAGTTATGGATAATCAATTTCTCTGCAAATCCAGACATTCCGTGCACATAATGTACACAATTTTCTGTTGATTTTACATAGTTCTGGATATTCAATTTCTTTGCAGATCCAGACATTTCATACATATATTGCACACAATTTTCCATTGATTTTACGAAGTTTTGGACATTCAATTTCTCTACAGATCCCAACATTCTGTACATATATTGTTCACAATTTCCCGTTGATTTTATGCAGTTTTGGATTTTCAATTTTTCTACAAATCCAGTCCTTCCGTACATACAATGTACACAATTTTTCGTTGAATTTAGGCAGTTTTGGATATTCAATTTCTCTGCAAATCCAGCCATTCCGTACATATAATGAACACAATTTTTCGTTGATTTTACATTGTTCTGGATATTCAATTTCTCTGCAGATCCAGACATTCCGTACATATAATGTACAAAATTTGTTGTTAATTTTAAGCATTTCTAGATAATCAATTTTTCTGCAAATCCTGACAATCCGTACATTTAATGCACACAATTTTTTGTTGATTTTACGCAGTTTTGGATATTTAACTTTTCTGCAAATCCTGACATTATGTACGTATATTGTACACTATTTCCTGTTGAAGTTATGAAGTTTTCGATATTCAATTTTTCTGCAGATCCAGACTATACGTACATATATTGAACACAATTTTCCGTTGATTTTTCGAAGTTCTTGATATTCAATTTTTTTGCAGATCTAGACATTCAGTACATATAATGTACGAAATTTTTCGTTGATTTTACGTATTTCCGGATATTCAATTTTTCTGCGAATCCTGACATTCCGTACATTTAAGGTACACAATTTTTGGAGATTTTACGCAGTTCTGAATATTCAATTTTTTTGCAAATCCTGACATTCTGTACATATAATGTACACTATTTCCTTTTGAAGTTACGAAGTACTGGATATTCAATTTCTCTGCAGATCCAGACTTTTCGTACATATATTGGACACAATTTTCCATTGATTTTACGAAGTTCTGAATATTCAGTTTCTCTACAAATCCGAACATTTCACACCTTTAATGTACACAATTTCCCAATGAATTTACGCAGTTCTGAATATTCAATTTCTTTGTAAATCCTGTCATTCTGTACATATAATGTACACAATTTCCTGTTGAATTTTCGCAGTCTTGGAAATTCAGTTTTTTGGCAAATCCAGACATTTCGTGTACATAATGTACACAATTTTCCATTGATTTTACACGGTTCGAGATATTCAGTTTCTTTACAAATTCAGACATTTTGTACATATATTGTACACAATTTTCCATTGATTTTACGAAGTTTTGGATACTTAATTTCTCTGCAGTTCCCGACATTCCGTACATATAATGTACACAATTTCCCGTTGAATTTACGCAGTTCTAGATATTCAATATCTCTGCAAATCCAGACATTCCGTGCACATAATGTACACAATTTTCCATTGATTTTACACAGTTCTGGATATTCACTTTCTCTTCAGATTCCGACATTCTGTACATATAGTGTACACAATTTTCCGTTGATTTTACGCGGTTCTAGATATTCTGTTTCTCTGTAGATCTAGACATTTCGTACATACATTGTACAGAATTTTCCATTGATTTTATGAAGTTTTGGATATTCAATTTTTCTGCAGATCTCGACATTCCGTACATATAATGTACACTATTCCCTGTTGAAGTTACGAAGTTCTGGATATTCAATTCCATTATAGATCCAGACTTTCCGTACATATATTGTACACAATTTTCCGTTGATTTTACGAAGTTCTGGATATTCAATTTCTCTGCAGATCCCAACATTCTGTACATATATTGTTCACAATTTCCCGTCGATTTTACGCAGTTCTGGATATTCAATTTTTCTTCAAATCTAATCATATCGTACATATAATGTAGACAATTTCCCGTTGAATTTAGGAATTTCTAAATATTCAATTTCTCTGTAAATCCAAACATTCCGTACATATAATGCATACAATTTTTCGTTGATTTTACACAGTTCTGGATATTGAATTTCTCTGCAGATCCAGACATTCCGTACATATAATGTACACAATTTTTTGTTTATTTTACGCATTTCTGAATATTCAATTTTTCTGCGAATCCTGACATTCCGTACATTTAAGGCACACAATTTTTTGTTGATTTTATGCAATTATGGATATTTAATTTTTCTGCAAATCCTGTCATTCTTTACATATAATGTACACTATTTCCTGTTGAAGTTACGAAGTTCTGGATATTCAATTTCACTATAGAACCAGACTTTCCGTACATATATTGTACACAATTTTCCGTTGATTTTACGAAGTTCTAGATGTTTAATTTCTCTACAGATCCAAACATTTCGTACATATTTTGTTCAAAATTTTTCTTTGATTTTACGTATTTCCGGATATTTAACTTTTCTGCGAATTCTAACATTTCGTACAGTTAACGGATATTCAATTTCTCTACAAATCCCAACATTCTGTACATATGTTGTTCACAATTTCCTGTCGATTTTTCGCAGTTCAGGATATTCAATTTTTCTACAAATCCAGACATTCCGTACATATACTGTACTCAATTTTCAAATGATTTTATGAAGTTTTGGATATTTAATTTCTCTGCAGATCCCGACATTCCGTACATATATTGTACACAATTTTCCGTTGATTTTACGCAGTTCTAGATATTTAGTTTCTCTACAGATACAGACATTTTGCACAGATATTGTACACAATTTTCCGTTGAGTAAACGAAGTTTTGGATCTTCAGTTTCTCTATAAATCCAAAAATTTCGTACTTTTAATGTACACAAATTTCCGTTGATTTTACACAGTTTTGGATATTCAATTTTTCAACAAATCCAGACATTCGATGCACATAATGTACACAATTTTCCGTTGATTTTACACAGTTCTAGATAATCAATTTCTCTGCAGATCCAGACATTCCGTACATATAATGTACAAAAATTTTTTGTTGATTTTACGCCTTTCTGGATATTCAATTTTTCTGCGAATCCTGACATTCCGTACATTTAATGTACACAATTTTTTGTTGATTTTACACAGTTATGCAAATCCTGACATTCTGTACATAGAATGTACACTATTTCCTGTTGAAGTTACGAAGTTCTAGATATTCAATTTTACTACAGATCCAGACTTTTCGTACATATATTGTACACAATTTTCCGTTGAATTTACGCAGTTCTGGATATTCAATTTCTCTACAGATCCAGATTTTTTGTACATATATTGTACACAATTTTTCGTTGATTTTTCGCAGTTTTGGATATTCAATTTCTCTGCAAATCCATACATTCCGTGCACATAATGTACACAATTTTCTGTTGATTTTACACTGTTTTGGATATTCAATTTCTTTACAGATCCAAACCTACCGTACATATATTGTACACAATTTTTCATTGATTTTACGAAGTTTTGGATATTCAATTTCTCTTCAGATCCCAAAATTCTGGACATATATTTTTCAATATTTCCTGTTGATTTTTCGATGTCCTAGATATTCAGTTTCTCTGCAGATCCAGACATTTCGTATATATATTGTACACAATTTTCCATTATTTTCTCAAAGTTTTGGATATTCAATTTCTCTGCAGATCACGACATTCGGTACATATATTGTACACAATTTTCCATTGAATTTACGCAGTTCTGGATATTCATTTTTTATACATATCCAATCATTTCGTACATATAATGTACCCACTTTCACGTTGAATTTAGGCATTTCTGGATATTCAATTTTTCTACAAATCTAGGCATTCCGTAAATGTAATGCACACAATTTTTTTGTTGATTTTACACAGTTTTGGATACTCAATTTCTCAGCAGATCCAAACATTCTGTACATATAATGTACAAAATTTTTTGTTGATATTACGCATTTCCAGAAATTCAATTTTTCTACGAATCCTGACATTTCGTACAGTTAATGTACATAATTTTTGTTGACTTTACACAGATAAGGATATTCAATTTTTTTGCAAATCCTGACTTTCTGTAGATATAATGTACACAATTTCCTTTTGAAGTTACAAAGTTCTGGATATTCAATTTCTCTGCATATACAGACTTTCCGTACATATATTGTACACGATTTTCCACTGATTTTGCAAAGTTTTGAATATTCAATTTCTCTGCAAATCCGAACATTCCGCAATTTTAAGGTACACAATTTCCAATTGAATTTACACAGTTCTGGATATTCAATTTTTCTACAAATCCAATCATTCCGTACATATAATTTACACAATTTCCTACTGAATTTAGGCATTTATGGATATTCAATTTCTTTGCAATTCCAGACATTCAGTACACATAATGTACACTATTTTTCTTTGATTTTACGAAGTTCTGGATATTCAATTTATCTATAAATCCAGTCATTCTGCACGTATAATGTACACAATTTCCCGTTGAATTTTTGCAGTCCTGGATATTCAATTTTTCTGCTAATCCAGACATTCCGTGCACAAAATGTAGACAATTTTATGTTGATTTTACACAATTCTGGACATTCAATTTCTCTACGGATCCAGTCATTCCGTACATAGATTCTACAAAATTTTTCGTTGATTTTACGTATTTCCCGATATTCAATTTTTCTGCGAATCCTGACAGTCCGTACATTTAATGTACACAATTTATTTTGCTTTTACGCAGTTCTGGACAATAAATTTTTTTGCAAATCTTGACATTCTGTACATACAATCTACACTATTTACTGTTCAAGTTAGGAATTTCTGGATATTCAATTTCTCTGTAGACCCAGACTTCAAGTACATATATTGCACACAATTTTCCGTTGATTAAACGTAGTTCTGGATATTCAATTTCTCTGCAAATCCAAACATTCCGTGAACATAATGTACACAGTTTTCGGTTGAATTTTCACGGTCCTGGATATTCAATTTTCTGCAAATCCAGACATTTTGCACACATAATGTACACAATTTTCGTACATATATTTTTCACAATTTTCCGTTGATTAAACGAAGTTTTGGATCTTAAGTTTCTCTAAAAATCCAAAAATTTCGTACTTTCAATGTACACAAATTTCCGTTGATTTTACACAGTTCTGGATATTCAATTTTTCAACAAATCCAGACATTCGATGCACATAATGTACACAATTTTCCGTTGATTTTACACAGTTCTGGATAATCAATTTCTCAGCAGATCCAGACATTCCGTACATATAATGTTAAAAATTTGCCGTTGGTATATTCAATTTCTCTTCAGATCCCAAAATTTCGTACATATATTGTTAACAATTTCCCATTGATTTTATGCAGTTTTGGATATTCAATTTTTCTACAAATCCAGTCATTCCGTACATATAATCTACATAATTTCCCGTTGAATTTAAGCGTTTCTAGATATTCAATTTCTCTGCAAATCCAGACATTCCGTACACATAATTCACACAATTTTTCGTTGATTTTACACAGTTCTGGATAATCAATTTCTCTGCAGATCCAGACATTCTGTACATATAATGTACAAAATTTTTTGTTGATTTTAAATATTTCCGGATATTCAATTTTTCTCCGAATTCTGACATTCGGTACATTTAATGTACACAACTTTTCGTTGATTTTACGCAGTTCTTGATATTTAATTTTTCTGCAAATCCTGACGTTCTGTACATATAATGTACTCTATTTCTTGTTGAAGTTTCGAAGTTCAGGATATTCAATTTCTCTACAGATCCAGACTTTGCGTACATATATTGTACACATTTTTCCGTTGATTTTTCGAAATTCTAGATATTCAATTTCTCAGCAGATCTAGACATTCCTTACATATAATGTACAAAATTTTTCGTCTGGATATTAAAATGCTCTGTAAAACCAATCATTCTGTACATATAATGTACACTATTTCTCGCTGAATTTTTGAAGTCCTGGATATTCAATTTTTTTGCAAATCTAGACATTCAGCGCACATAATGTACACAATTTTCCATTGATTTTACATGATTCTGGTTATTCAATTTGTCTGCAGATCCAGACATTTCGTACATATATTGTACTCAATTTTCCACTGATTTTACGAAGTTTTGGGTATTTAATTTCTCCGCAGATCCCGACATTTCGTACATATATTGTACACAATTTTCTATTGATTTTTCAAAGTTTTGGATATTCAATTTTTCTGAAATCCAGACATTCCGCGCACATAATGTGCACAATTTTCCACTGATTTACGAAGTTTTGGATATTTAATTTTCTACAGATCCCGACATTCCGTACATATATTGCACACCATTTTCCATTGATTTTACACAGTTCTGGACATTCAGTTTCTCTACAAATCCAGACATTTCATACAAATATTGTACACAATTTTACTTTGATTTTACACAGTTCTGGATATGCAATTTTTCTGCAAATCTAGACATTGCGTGCACATAATGTACACAGTTTTCCGTTGATTTTACACAGTTCTGGATATTCAATTTCTTTCTAGATCTAGACTTTCCGTACATATATTGTACACAATTTTCCACTGATTTTATGAAGTTTTGGATATTCAATTTATCTGTACATTTTGATATTCCATACGTCTAATGTACACAATTTCCTGTTGAATTTATGCAGTTCTGGATATTCAGTTTCTTTGTAGATCCAGACATTTCGTACATATATTGTACACAATTTTCCATTCAGTTTACACAATTCTGGATATTCAATTTCTCTACAGATCCAGACTTTACGTACATATATTGTACACATTTTTCGGTTGATTTTACAAAATTCTAGATATTCATTTTCTCAGCAGATCCGGACATTCCTTACATATAATGTAAAAAAATTTTCATCTGGATAATAAAATGCTCTGTAAAACCAATCATTCTGTACATATAATGTACACTATTTCTCGCTGAATTTTCGAAGTCCTGGATATTCAATTTTTTTGCAAATCTAGACATTCAGCGCACATAATGTACACAATTTTTCATTGATTTTACATGATTCTGGCTATTCAATTTCTCTGCAGATCCAGACATTTCGTACATATACTGTACCCAATTTTTCACTGATTTTACGAAGTTTTGGGTATTTAATTTCTCCGCAGAACCCGACATTTCGTACATATATTGTACACAATTTTCTATTGATTTTTCAAAGTTTTGGATATTCAATTTTTCTGAAATCCAGACATTTCGCGTACATAATGTACACAATTTTCCACTGATTTATGATGTTTTGGATATTTAATTTTCTGCAGATCCTGACATTCCGTACATATATTGCACACCATTTTCCGTTGATTTTACGCAATTCTGGACATTCAGTTTCTCTACAAATCCAGACATTTCATACAAATATTGTACACAATTTTCCTTTGATTTTACACAGTTCTGGATATTCAATTTTTCTACAAATCTAGACATTTCGTGCACATAATGTACACAATTTTCCGCTGATTTTACACAGTTCTGGATATTCAATTTCTTTCCAGATCCAGACTTTCCATACATATGTTGTACACAATTTTCCACTGATTTTATGAAGTTTTGGATATTCAATTTATCTGTAGATTTTGATATTCCGTACGTATAATGTACACAATTTCCTGTTGAATTTATGCAGTTCTGGATATTCAACTTCTTTGCAGATCCAGACATTTGGTACATATACTGTACACAATTTTCCATTCAGTTTACACAGTTCTGGATATTCAATTTCTCTGCAAATCCGAACATTCTGCACTTTTTTTGTGCACAATTTCCCATTGAATTTACGCAGTTCTTGATTTTCAATTTTTCTACAAATCCAATCATTCTGGATACAAAATGCACACAATTTCCCATTCAATTTAGGCATTTCTGAATATTCAATTTCTCTCCAAATCCAGACATTCCGTACACAAAAGGTAAACAATTTTCCGTTGATTTTACGAAGTTCTGGATATTCAATTTCTCTATAAATCTTGTCATTCTGTACATAGAATGTACACAATTTCCCGTTGAATTTTCGCCGCCCTGGATATTCACTTTTTCTGCAAATCTAGACATTCCGTGCACATAATGCACCAAATTTTCCCTTGATTTTACACGGTTCTTGATATTCAATTTCTCTACAGATCCAGACTTTACGTACATATATTGTACACATTTTTCAGTTGATTTTACGAAATTCTGGATATTCAATTTCTCAGCAGATCCAGACATTCCGTACATATAATGTACAAAATTTTTCATCTAGATATTCAAATACTCTATAAATCCAGTCATTATGTACATATAATGTACACAATTTCTCGTTGAATTTTTGCAGCCCTGATATTCAATTTTTCTACGAATCTAGACATTCTGCGCAATAATATTTCGTTGATTTTATACGATTATGAATATTTAATTTCTCTGCAGATCCAGACATTCCGTACATATATTGTACACAATTTTCTACTGATTTTTCAAAGTTTTGGACATTCAATTTTTCTGAAATCCAGATGTTCCGCGCACATAATGTACACAATTTTCCACTGATTTACGAAGTTTTTGATATTTAATTTTTTGCAGATCTCGACATTCCGTACATATATTGTACACCATTTTCCGTTGATTTTACGCAGTTCTGGACATTCAGTTTCTCTACAAATCCAGACATTTCATACAAATATTGTACACAATTTTCCTTTGATTTTACACAGTTCTGGATATTCAATTTTTCTGCAAATCTAGACATTCCGTGCACATAATGTACACAATTTTCCGTTGATTTTACACAGTTTTGGATATTCAATTTCTTTCCAGATCTAGACTTTCCGTACATATAATGTACAAAATTTTTCGTCGGATATTCAAATACTCTGTAAATCCAGTCATTCTGTACATATAATGTACACAATTTCTCGTTGAATTTTCACAGTCCTGGATATTCATTTTTTCTGCAAATCTAGACATTCTGCGCACATAATGTGCACAATTTTTCGTTGATTTTACACGATTCTGAATGTTCAATTTTTCTGCAGATCCAGACATTCCGTACATATATTGTACACAATTTTCTATTGATTTTTCAAAGTTTTGGATATTCAATTTTTCTGAAATCCAGACATTCCGCGCACATAATGTACACAATTTTCCACTGATTTACGAAGTTTTGGATATTTAATTTTCTGCAGATCCCGACATTCTGTACATATTGTACACCATTTTCCGTTGATTTTACGCAGTTTTGGACATTCAGTTTCTCTACAAATCCAGACATTTCATACAAACATTGTACACAATTTTCCTTTGATTTTACACAGTTCTGGATATTCAATTTCTCTGCAAATCTAGACATTCCGTGCACATAATGTACACAATTTTCCGTTGATTTTACACAGTTCTGGATATTCAATTTCTTTCCAGATCCAGACTTTCCGTACATATATTGTACACAATTTTCCACTAATTTTAGGAAGTTTTGGATATTCAATTTATCTGTAGATTTTGATATTCCGTACATATAATGTACACAATTTCCTGTTGAATTTATGCAGTTCGGGATATTCAGTTTCATTGCAGATCCAGGACATTTCGTACATATATTGTACACAATTTTCCATTCAGTTTACATAGTTCTGGATATTCAATTTCTCTGCAAATCCGAACATTCCGCACTTTTTTTGTGCACAATTTCCAATTGAATTTATGCAGTTCTGGATTTTAATTTTTTCTACAAATCCAATAATTTTGGACAAAAAATGCACACAATTTCCCGTTGAATTTAGGCATTTTTGGATATTCAATTTCTCCCCAAATCCAGACATTCCGTACACAAAATGTTAACAATTTTCTGTTGATTTTACGAAGTTCTGGATATTCAATTTCTTTGTAAATCTTGTCATTTTGTACATAGAATGTACACAATTTCCCATTGAATTTTCGTCGTCCTGGATATTCACCTTTTCTGCAAATCCAAACATTCCGTGCACATAATGTACCAAATTTTCCCTTGATTTTACATGGTTCTTCATATTCAATTTCTCTACAGATCCAGACTTTACGTACATATATTGTACACATTTTTTCGTTGATTTTACGAAATTCTGGATATTCAATTTCTCAGCAGATCTAAACATTCCGTACATATAACATACACAATTTTTCATCTGGATATTCAAATACTCTGTAAATCCAGTCATTCTGTACATATAATGTACACAATTTCTCAATGAATTTCACAGTCCTGGATATTCAATTTTTCTACAAATGTAGACATTTTGCGCACATAATGTACACAATTTTTTGTTGATTTTACACGATTCTGGATATTCAATTTCTCTGCAGATCTAGACATTTCGTACATATATTGTACACAATTTTCTATTGATTTTTCAAAGTTTTGGATATTCAATTTTTCTGAAATCCAAACATTCCGCGCACATAATGTACACAATTTTCCACTGATTTACGAAGTTTTGGATATTTAATTTTCTGCAGATCCCGACATTCCGTACATATATTGTACACCATTTTTCATTGATTTTATGCAGTTCTGGACATTCAGTTTCTCTACAAATCCAGACATTTCATACAAATATTGTACACAATTTTCCTTTGATTTTACACAGTTCGGTATATTCAATTTTTCTGCAAATCAAGACATTCCGTGCACATAATGTACACAATTTTCCGTTGATTTTACACAGTTCTGGATATTCAATTTCTTTCCAGATCCAGACTTTCCGTACATATAATGTACACAATTTTTCGTCTGGATATTTAAATACTCTGTAAATCCAGTCATTCTGTACATATAATGTACACAATTTCTCATTGAATTTTCACAGTCCTGTATATTCAATTTTTCTGCAAATCTAGACATTCTGCGCACATAATGTACACAATTTTTCATTGATTTTACACGATTCTGAATATTCAATTTCTTTGCATATCCACACATTCCGTACATATATTGTACACAATTTTTTTATTGATTTTTCAAAGTTTTGGGTATTCAATTTTTCTGAAATCCAGACATTCCGCACACATAATGTACACAATTTTCCACTGATTTACGAAGTTTTGGATATTTAATTTTCTGCAGATCCCGACATTCCGCACATATATTGTACACCATTTTCCATTGATTTTACGCTGTTCTAGACATTCAGTTTCTCTACAAATCCAGACATTTCATACAAATATTGTACACAATTTTCCTTTGATTTTACACAGTTCTGAATATTTAATTTTTCTGCAAATCTTGACATTCCGTGCACATAATGTACACAATTTTCCGTTGATTTTATATTCAATTTCTTTCCAGATCCAGACTTTCCGTACATATATTGTACACAATTTTCCACTGATTTTATGAAGTTTTGGATATTCAATTTATCTGTAGATTTTGATATTCCGTACATATAATGTACACAATTTTCTGATCAATTTATGCAGTTCCGGATATTCAGTTTCTTTGCAGATCCAAACATTTCGTACATATATTGTACACAATTTTCCATTCAGTTTACACAGTTCTGGATATTCAATTTCTCTGGGAATCCGAACATTCCGCACTTTTTTTGTGCACAATTTCCCATTGAATTTACGCAGTTCTGGATTTTCAATTTTTCTACAAATCCAATCATTTCGAACATAAAATGCACATAATTTCCCGTTCAATTTAGGCATTTCTGAATATTCAATTTCTCTCCAAATCCAGACATTCCGTACACAAAATGTAAACAATTTCTACTTGATTTTACGAAGTTCTGGATATTCAATTTCTCTGTAAATCTTGTCAATCTGTACATAGAATGTACACAATTTCCCGTTGACTTTCGCCGCCCTGGATATTCACTTTTTCTGCAAATCCAGACTTTTCGCCCATATAATGTACCCAATTTTCCCTTGATTTAACACGGTTCTTGATATTCATCTTCTCTACAGATCCAGACTTTACGTACAAAGATTGTACACATTTTTCCGTTGATTTTACGAAATTCTGGATATTCAATTTCTTAGCAGATCCAGACATTCCGTACATATAATATACAAAATTTTTCGTCTGGATATTCAAATACTCTGTAAATCCAGTCATTCTGTACATATAATGTACACAATTTCTCATTGAATTTTCACAGTCCTGTATATTCAATTTTTCTGCAAATCTAGACATTCTGCGCACATAATGTACACAATTTTTCATTGATTTTACACGATTCTGAATATTCAATTTCTTTGCATATCCACACATTCCGTACATATATTGTACACAATTTTTTTATTGATTTTTCAAAGTTTTGGGTATTCAATTTTTCTGAAATCCAGACATTCCGCACACATAATGTACACAATTTTCCACTGATTTACGAAGTTTTGGATATTTAATTTTCTGCAAATCCCGACATTCCGTACATATATTGTATACCATTTTTCGTTGATTTTACGCAGTTCTGGACATTCAGTTTCGCTACAAATCCAGACATTTCATACAAATATTGTACACAATTTTCCTTTGATTTTACACAGTTTGGGATATTCAATTTTTCTGCAAGTCTAGACATTCCGTGCACAAAATGTACACAATTTTTCGCTGATTTTACACACTTCTGGATATTCAATTTCTTTCCAGATCCAGACTTTCGGTACATATATTGTACACAATTTTCCACTGATTTTAGGAAGTTTTGGATATTCAATTTATCTGTAGATTTTGATATTCCGTACATATAATGTACACAATTTCCTGTTGAATTTTTGCAGTTCTGGATATTCAGTTTCTTTGCAGATCCAAACATTTCGTACATATATTGTACACAATTTTCCATTCAGTTTACACAGTTCTGGATATTCAATTTCTCTGCAAATCCGAACATTCCGCACTTTTTTTGTGCACAATTTCCCAATGAATTAACGCAGTTCTGGATTTTCAATTATTCTACAAATCCAATCATTCCGGACATAAAATACGGACAATGTCCCGTTAAATTTTGGCATTTCTGAATATTCAATTTCTCTCCAAATCCAGACATTCCTGCAAATCTAGACATTCTGCGCACATAATGTGCACAATTTTTCATTGATTTTACACGATTCTAGATATTCAATTTCTCTGCAGATCCAGACGTTCCGTACATATATTGTACACAATTTTCCATTGATTTTTCAAAGTTTTGGATATTCAATTTTTCCGAAATCTAGACATTCCGCGCACATAATGTACACAATTTTCCATTGATTTACGAAGTTTTGGATATTTAATTTTCGGCAGATCCCGATATTCCGTACATATATTGTACACCATTTTTCGTTGATTTTACGCAGTTCTGGACATTCAATTTCTCTACAAATCCAGACATTTCATACAAATATTGTACACAATTTTCCTTTGATTTTGCACAGTTCTGGATATTCAATTTTTCTGTAAATTTAGACATTCCGTGCACATAATGTACACAATTTTCCATTGATTTTACACAGTTCTAGATATTCAATTTTTTTCCAGATCCAGACTTTTCGTACATATATTGTACCCAATTTTCCACTGATTTTACGATGTTTTGGATATTCAATTTATTTGTAGATTTTGATATTCCTTACATATAATGTACACAATTTCATGTTGAATTTATGCAGTTCTGGATATTTAGTTTCTTTGCAGATCCAGACATTTCATACATATATTGTACACAATTTTCCATTCAGTTTACACAGTTCTGGATATTCAATTTCTCTGCAAATCTGAACATTCTGCACTTTTTTTGTGCACAATTTTCCATTGAATTTACGCAGTTCTGGATTTTCAATTTTTCTACAAATCCAATCATTCCGGACAAAAAATGCACACAATTTCCCATTGAATTTAGGCATTTCTGTATATTCAATTTCTCTACAAATCCAGACATTCCGTACACAAAATGTAAATAATTTTCCGTTGATTTTACGAAGTTCTGGATATTCAAGTTCTTTGTAAATCTTGTCATTCTGTACATAGAATGTACACAATTTCCCGTTGAATTTTCGCCGTCCTGGATATTCACTTTTTCTGCAAATCCAGACATTTCTGTGGACATAATGTACCCAATTTTCCCTTGATTTTACACGGTTCTCGATATTCAATTTCTCTACAGATCCAGACTTTACGTACAAGTATTGTACACGTTTTTCCGTTGATTTTACGAAATTCTGGATATTCAATTTCTCAGGAGATCCAGACATTTCGTACATATAATGTTCAAAATTTTTTGTCTGGATATTCAAATACTCTATAAATCCAGTCATTCTGTACATATAATGTACACAGTTTCTTGTTGAATTTTCTCAGTCCTGGATATTCAGTTTTTCTGCAAATCTAGACATTCTGCGCACATAATGTACACCATTTTTCGTTGATTTTACACGATTCTGGATATTCAATTTCTTTACAGATCCAGGACATTCCGTACATATATTGTACACTATTTTCTATTGATTTTCCAAAGTTTTGGATATTCAATTTTTCTGAAATCCAGACATTCCGCGCACATAATGTACACAATTTTCCACTGATTTATGAAGTTTTGGATGTTTAACTTTTTGCAGATCCATACATTCTGTACATATATTGTACACCATTTTCCGTTGATTTTACGCAGTTCTGGACATTCAGTTTCTCTACAAATCTAGACATTTGATACAAATATTGTACACAATTTTCCTTTGATTTTACACAGTTGGGGATATTCAATTTTTCTACAAATCTAGACATTCCGTGCACATAATGTACACAATTTTCCGTTGATTTTACACAGTTCTGGATATTCAATTTCTTTCTAGATCCAGACTTTCCGTACATATTGTACACAATTTTTCACTGATTTGATGAAGTTTTGGATATTCAATTTATCTGTAGATTTTGATATTCCGTACATATAATGTACACAATTTCCTGTTGAATTTATGCAGGTCTGGATATTCGGTTTCTTTGCAGATCCAGACATTTCGTACATATATTGTACACAATTTTCCATTCAGTTTACATAGTTCTGGATATTCAATTTCTCTGCAAATCCGAACATTCCGCACTTTTTTTGTGCATAATTTCCCATTGAATTTACGCAGTTCTGGATTTTAGATTTTTCTACAAATCCAATCATTTTGGACATAAAATGCACACAATTTCCCGTTGAATTTAGGCATTTTCGAATATTCAATTTCTCTCCAAATCCAAACATTTCGTACACAAAATGTAAACAATTTTTCGTTGATTTTACAAAGTTCTGGATATTCAATTTCTCTGTAAATCTTGTCATTCTGTACATAGAATGTACACAATTTCCCGTTGAATTTTCGCCGTCCTGGATATTCACATTTTTTGCATATCCAGACATTCCGTGCACATAATGTACCCAATTTTCCCTTGATTTTACACGGTTCTTGATATTCAATTTCTCTACAGATCCAGACTTTACGTACATATATTGTACACATTTTTTCGTTGATTTTACGAAAGTCTGGATATTCAATTTCTCAGCAGATCCAGACATTCCGTACATATAATATACTCAATTTTTCGTCTGGATATTCAAATACTCTGTAAATCCAGTCATTCTGTACATATAATGTACACAATTTCTCGTTGAATTTTCACAGTCCTGGATATTCAATTTTTCTACGAATTTTGACATTCTGCGCACATAATGTACACAATTTTTTGTTGATTTTACATGATTCTGGATATTTAATTTTTCTGCAGATCCAGACATTCCGTACATATATTGTACACAATTTTCTATTGATTTTTCAAAGTTTTGGATATTCAATTTTCTGAAATCCAGACATTCCGCACAACATAATGTACACAATTTTCCACTGATTTACGAAGTTTTGGATATTCAATTTTCTGCAGATCCCGACATTCCGTACATATATTGTACACCATTTTTCGTTGATTTTACGTAGTTCTGGACATTCAGTTTCTCTACAAATCCAGACATTTCATACAAATATTGTACACAATTTTCCTTTGATTTTACACAGTTCGGGATATTCATTTTTTCTGCAAATCTAGACATTCCGTGCACATAATGTACACAATTTTCCGTTGATTTTATATTCAATTTCTTTCCAGATCCAGACTTTCCGTACATATATTGTACACAATATTCCACTGATTTTACGATGTTTTTGATATTCAATTTATCTGTAGATTTTGATATTCCTTGCATATAATGTGCACAATTTCATGTTGAATTTATGCTGTTTTGGATATTTAGTTTCTTTGCAGATCCAGACATTTCGTACATATATTGTACACAATTTTCCATTCAGTTTGCACAATTCTGGATATTCAATTTCTCTGGAAATCCGAACATTCCACACTTTTTTTGTGCACAATTTCCCATTGAATTTACGCAGTTCTGGATTTTCAATTTTTCTACAAATCCAATCATTCCGGACAAAAAATGCCTACAATTTCCCATTGAATTTAGGCATTTCTGTATATTCAATTTCTCTACAAATCCAGACATTCCGTACACAAAATGTAAACAAGTTTCCGTTGATTTTACGAAGTTTTGGATATTCAATTTCTCTGTAAATCTTGTCATTCTGTACATAGAATGTACACAATTTCCCGTTGAATTTTCGCCGTCCTAGATATTCACTTTTTTTGCAAATCCAGACATTCTGTGGACATAATGTACCCAATTTTCCCTTGATTTTACACGGTTTTTAATATTCAATTTCTCTACAGATCCAGACTTTACGTACAAATATTGTACACGTTTTTCCGTTGATTTTACGAAATTCTGGATATTCAATTTCTCAGGAGATCCAGACATTCCATACATATAATGTTCAAAATTTTTCGTCTGGATATTCAAATACTCTGTAAATCCAGTCATTCTGTACATATAATGTACACAATTTCTCGTTGAATTTTCGCAGTCCTGGATATTCAGTTTTTCTGCAAATGTAGACATTCTGCGCACATAATGTACACAATTTTTCGTTGATTTTACACGATTCTGGATATTCAATTTCTCTGCAGATCCAGACATTCCGTACATATATTGTACACAATTTTCTATTGATTTTTCAAAGTTTTGGATATTCAATTTTTCTAAAATCCAGACATTCCGCGCACATAATGTACACAATTTTCCACTGATTTACGAAGTTTTGGATATTTAATTTCTGCAGATCCCGACATTTCGTACATATATTGTACACCATTTTTCGTTGCTTTTACGCAGTTCTGGACATTCAGTTTCTCTACAAATCCAGACATTTCATGCAAATATTGTACACAATTTTCCTTTGATTTTACACAGTTCTGGATATTCAATTTTTATCCAAATCTAGACATTCTGTATACATAATGTACACAATTTTCCGTTGATTTTACACAGTTCTGGATATTCAATTTCTTTCCAGATCCAGACTTTCCGTACGTATATTGTACACAATTTTCCACTGATTTGATGAAGTTTTGGATATTCAATTTATTTGTAGATTTTGATATTCCGTACATATAATATACACAATTTCCTGTTGAATTTATGCAGTTCTACATACTCAGTTTCTTTGCAGATCCAGACATTTCGTACATATATTGTACACAATTTTCCATTCACTTTACACAATTCTGGATATTCAATTTCTCTTCAAATCCAAACATTCCGCACTTTTTTTTTGCACAATTTCCCATTGAATTTACGCAGTTTTGGTTTGTCAATTTTTCTACAAATCCAATCTTTCCGTACATAAAATGCACACAATTTCCCGTTGAATTTAGGCATTTCTGGATATTCAATTTCTTTCCAAATCCAAACATTCCGTACACATAATGTACCCAATTTTCCGTTGATTTTACGAAGTTCTCGATATTAAATTTCTTTGTAAATCTAATCATTCTGTATATATAATGCACACAATTTCCCGTTGAGTTTTTGCAGTCCTAGATATTCAATTTTTCTGCTAATCCTGACATTCCGTGCACATAATGTACATATTTTTTTTGTTGATTTTACATGATTCTGGTTATTCAATTTCTCTGCAGATCCAGACATTCCGTACATATATTGTACTCAATTTTCCACTAATTTTACGAAGTTTTGGATATTTAATTTCTCCGCAGATCCCAACATTTCGTACATATATTGTACACAATTATTTATTGATTTTTCAATGTTTTGGATATTGAATTTTTTCTAAAATCCAGACATTCCGCACACATAATGTACCCAATTTTCCATAGATTTATGAAGTTTGGGATATTCAATTTATCTGTAGATTTTGATATTCCGTACATATAATGTACACAATTTCCTGTTGAATTTATGCAGTTCTGGATATTCAGTTTCTTTGCAGATCCAGACATTTCGTACATATATTGTACACAATTTTCCATTCAGTTTACACGGTTCTGGATATTCAATTTCTCTACAGATCCAGACATTCCGTACAGATATTGTACTCAATTTTCCACTGATTTTTACGAAGTTTTGGCTATTTAATTTCTCCGCAGATCCTGACATTTCGTACATATATTGTACACAATTTTCTATTGATTTTTCAAAGTTTTGGATATTCAATTTTTCTGAATTCCAGACATTCCGCGCACATAATGTTCACAATTTTCCACTGATTTACGAAGTTTTGGATATTCAATTTATCTGTAGATTTTGATATTCCGTAAATATAATGTACACCATTTCCCGTTGATTTTACGCAGTTCTGGACATTTAGTTTCTTTACAAATCCAGACATTTCATACAAATATTGTTCACAATTTTCCTTTGATTTTGCACAGTTCTGGATATTCAATTTTTCTGCAATTCTAGACATTCCGTGCACATAATATACACAATTTTCCGTTGATTTTACACAGTTCTGGATATTCAATTTCTTTCCAGATCTAGACTTTTCTTACATATATTGTACACAATTTTTTACTGATTTTACGAAGTTTTGGATATTTAATTTATCTGTAGATTTTGATATTCCGTACATATAATGTACACAATTTTCTGTTGAATTTATGCAGTTCTGGATATTCAGTTTCTTTGCAGATCCAGACATTTCGTACATATATTGTACACAATTTTCCATTCAGTTTACACAGTTCTGGATATTCAATTTCTCTGCAAATCCGAACATTCCACACTTTTTTTGTGCACAATTTCCCATTGAATTTACACAGTTCTGAATTTTCAATTTTTCTACAAATCCAATCATTCCGTACAGAAAATGCACACAATTTCCCGTTGAATTTAGGCATTTCTGAATATTCAATTTCTCTCCAAATCCAGACATTCCGTACACAAAATGTTCACAATTTTTCGTTGATTTTACGCTGTTTTGGATATTCAATTTCTTTGAAAATCTTGTCATTCTGTACATATAATGTACACAGTTTCCCGTTGAATTTTCGCCGTCCTGGATATTCACTTTTTCTGCAAATGCAGACATTCCGTGCACATAATGTACCATATTTTTCGTTGATTTTACACGGTTATGGATTTTCAATTTCCCTTCAGATCCAGACATTTCGTACATATATTGTACTCAATTTTCCACTGATTTTACAAAATTTTGGATATTTAATTTCTCTGCAGATCTCGACATTCCGTACATATATTGTACACAATTTCCCGTTGATTTTACGTAGTTCTGGATATTCAGCTTCTCTACAGATCCAAACATTTTGCACATATATTGTACATAATTTTTCGTTGATTAAACGAAGTTCTGGATCTTCGGTTTCTCTACAAATCCAAAAATTTCGTACTTTCAATGTTTACAATTTTTCTAAAAATCCAGACATTCCGTGCGCATAATGTACACAATTTTCAGTCGATTTTACACAGTTCTAGATATTCAATTTCTTTCCAGATCCAGACTTTTCGTACATATATTGTACACAATTTTGCATTGATTTTACACAGTTTTGGATATTCTGTTTTTCGGAAGATTTAGACATTTCATACATATAATGCACACAATTTCCCGTTGAATTTAGCCAGTCTTGGATAAGCAATTTCTCAGCAAATCCAGACATTCGGGTGCACATAATGTACCCAATTTTCTGTTGATTTTACACAGTTCTGGATATTCAATTTCTTTGCAGATCCAAACATTCTGTACATATATTGTACACAATTTTCCGTTGATTTTACGAAGTTTGGGATATTCAATTTCTCTTCAGATCCCAACATTCCGTACATATATTGTTAACAATTTCCCGTTGATTTTACGCAGTTTTGGATATTCAATTTTTCTACAAATCCAGTCCTTCCGTACATATAATGTACACAATTTCCCTTTTAATTTAGGCATTTCTGAATATTCAATTTCTCTGCAAATCCAGACATATAATGTACACAATTTCCTATTGAATTTATGCAGTTCTGGATATTCAGTTTCACTGCAGATCTAGACATTTTGTACATATATTGTACACAATTTTCCATTCATTTTACACAGTTCTGGATATTCAATTTTTCTGCAAATCCAGAAATTTCGTGCACGTAAAGTACACTATTTTTCGTTGATTTTGCAAAGTTCTGGATATTCAATTTCTTTCCGGATCCAGACTTTCCGAACATATATTGTACACAATTTTCGATTGATTTTACGAAGTTTTGGATATTCAATTTCTCTGCAGATCTTGATATTCCGTACATATAATGCACACAATTTCTCGTTCAATTTACGCAGTTCTGGGTATTCAATTTCTTTGCAAATCTAGACATTCCGTCGATATAATGTACACAATTTTTCGTTTATTTTACAGAATTTCAGATATTCAATTTCTTTGCAGATCCAAACATTTCGTACATATATTGTACATAATTTTTTCCAAATGAAATGATTTTATGAAGTTTTGGATATTTAATTTCTCTACAAATCCCAAGATTCCGTACATATATTGGTCACAATTTCCCGTTGATTTTACGCAGTTCTGGATATTCAATTTTTCTAAAAATTCAATCCTTCGTACATATAATGTACACAATTTCCCTTTGAATTTAGGCATTTCTGAATATTCATTTTCTCTGCTAATCCAGACATTCCGTACATATAATGCACTCAATATTTCGTTGATTTTACACAGTTCTGGATATTCAATTTCTCTGCAGATCCAAACATTCTGTACATATAATCTACAAAATTTTTTGTTTATATTGCGCATTTCCAGATATTCAAATTCTCAACGAATCTTGACTTTCCGTACAGTTAATGTACACAATTTTTGTTGATTTTTCGCAGATCTGGATATTCAATTTTTTTGCAAATCCTGACATTCTATAGATATAATGTACACTATTTCCTTTTGAAGTTACGAAGTTCTCGATATTCAATTTCTCTACATATCTAGACTTTTCGTACATATATTGTACACAATTTTCCGTTGATTTGATGAAGTTCTGAATATTCAATTTCTCTACAAACACAAACATTCCGCTATTTTAATGTACACAATTTCCCATTGAATTTACGCAGTTCTTGATATTCAATTTTTCTACAAATCCAATCATTCCGTACATATAATGTACACAATTTCCCGTTCAATTTACTCAGTTCTGGTTATTCAATTTCTCTGCAAATACACACATTCCATACGCATAACATACACAATTTTCCGTTGATTTTACGAAGTTTTAGATATTCAATTTCTTTATAAATTCAGTCATTTTCTACATACAATGTAGACAATTTCCTGTTGAATTTTTACAGTCCTGGATATTCAATTTTTCTGCAGATCACGACATTCCGTACATATAATGTACATAATTTTCCGTTGAATTTACGCAGTTCAGGATATTCAATGTCTCTGCAAATCTAGACATTCCTTGCACATAATGTACACAATTTTCCGTTGATTTTTCAGAACTTTGGATATTCAATTTCTTTGCAAATCCAGACATTTCGTACAAATGTTGTACACAATTTTCGGTTGATTTCACGAGTTTTGGATATTCAGTTTCTTTGCAGATCGTGACATTCCGTACATATATTGTACACAATTTCCCCGTTGATTTTACGCAGTTCTGGATATTCAATTTCTCTGCAGATCCAGACATTTCGTACATATATTATGCAGAGTTTCCCGTTGATTTTACGCTGTTCTGGATATTCAGTTTCTATGTAGATCCAGACATTTCATACATATATTGTACACAATTTTCCACTGATTTTACGAAGTTTTGGATATTCAATTTCTTTGCAGATCTCTACATTTCGTACATATAATGTACACAATTTCCCGTTGATTTTACGCTGTTCTGGATATACAATTTTACTGCAAATCCAGTCTTTCCGTACATATAATGTACACAATTTCTCGTTGAAGTTAGGCATTTTTGGATATTCAATTTCTATGTAAATCCAGAAATTTCGTACATATAATGCACACAATTTTTCGTTGATTTTACACAGTTTTGGATATTCAATTTCTCTATAAATCCAGTCACTCTGTATACATATAATGCACACAATTTTCCGTTGAATTTTTGCAGTCCTGGATATTCAATTTTTCTGTAGATCATGACATTCCGTACATATAATGTACTTAATTTCCCGTTGAATTTACGCAGTTTCTGGATATTCAATTTTCCCCCTGATTTTACGAAGTTTTGGATATTTAATTTCCCTGCAGATCCTGACATTCCGTACAAATATTGTACACAATTTTTCTTTGATTAAATGAAGTTCTGGATATTCTGTTTCTATACAAATCCAAAAATTTCGTACTTTTAATGTACAAAATTTTTCGTCGATTTTACACTGTTCTGGATATTCAATTTTTTTGCAAATCCAAACATTCTGTACAGATAATGTACACAATTTTCTGTTGATTTTACGCAATTCTGGATATTCAATTTCTTTCCTGATCCAGACTTTCCATACATATATTTGTCCCAATTTTCCAATGATTTTATGAAGTTTTGGATATTCAATTTCTCTGCAGATGCCGACATTCCGTATTTATAATGCACACAATTTCCCGTGGAATTTATGCAGTTCTGGATATTCAATTTCTCTAAAGATCTAGACATTCTGTACATATAATGTACAAAATTTTTTGTTGATTTAATGCATTTCCATATATTCAATTTTTCTGCGAATCCTGACGTTCCGTACATTTAATGTACATAATTTTTTGTTGATTTTACGCAGTTCTGGATATTTAATTTTTCTGCAAATCCTGACATTCTATACATATAATGTACACTATTTCCTGTTGAAGTTACGAAGTTCGGGACATTTAATTTCTCTGCAGATCCAAACTTTACGTACATATATTGTACACAATTTTCCTTTAATTTTAAGAAGTTCTGGATGTTCAATTTCTCTGTAAATCCTGTCATTCTGTACATATAATGTTCACAATTTCCCGTTGAATTTTCGCAGTCTTGATTATTCTATTTTTCTGCAAGTCCAGACATTTCGTGCGCATAATGTACACAATTTTCCGTTGATTTTACACGGTTCTGGATATTCAATTTCTCTGCAGATCCAAGTATTCTGTATATATAATGTACTCAATTTTCCACTGATTTTAAGAAGTTTTTGGATAATTAATTTCTTTGCAGATCTCGACATTCCGTACACATAACGTACACAATTTTTCGTTCATTTTACGAAGTTCTAGATATTCAATTTTTCAACAAATCCAGTCATTCCGTACATATAATGTACAAAATTTCCCGTTGATTTTAGGCAATTTAGGATATTCAATTTCCCTGCAAATCCGGACATTCCTTACACATAATGTACACAATTTTTCGTTGATTTTACGAAGTTCTGGATATTCAATTTCTCTGTAAATCCAGTCATTCTGTACATATAATGTTCACAATTTCCCGTTGAATTTTCGCAGTCCTGATTATTCAATTTTTCTGCAAATCCAGACATTTCGTGCACATAATGTACACAATTTCCTGTTGAATTTAGGCATTTCTGGATATTCAATTTCTGTGCAAATCCAGACATTCCGTACATATAATACACACAATTTTTTTGTTGATTTTACACAGTTCTGGATATTCAATTTCTGCAGATCTAGACATTCCGTACGTATAACGTACAAAATTTATCGTTGATTTTACGTATTTCCGGATATTAAATTTTTATGCGAATCCTGACATTCCGTACATTTAATGTACACATTTTTTGTTGATTTTATGCAGTTCTGGATATTCAATTTTTTTGCCAATCCTGACATTCTGTACATATAATGTACACTATTTACTTTTGAAGTTACGAAGTTCTGGATATTCAGTTTCTTTGCAAATCCGAACATTCCGTACTTTTAATGTACACAATTTACCATTGAATTTATGCAGTTCTAGATATTCAATTTTACTGTAGATCTTGACTTTCCATACATATAATGTAAACAATTTTCCGTTGATTTTACGAAGTTCTGGATATTCAATTTTTCAACAAATCCAGTCATTCCGTACATATAATGTACATAATTTCCCATTGAATTTAGGCATTTCTGGATATTCAATTTCTTTGCAAATCTAGACTTTCCGTACACATAATGTACACGATTTTTCGTTGATTTTACAAAGTTCTAGATATTCAATTTTTCTACCTATCCAGTCATTCCGTACACATAATGTACACAATTTCCCGTTGAATTTAGGCATTTCTGGATATTCAATTTCTTTACAAATCCAAACATTTCCGTACACATAATGTACACAATTTTCCGTTGATTTTACGAAGTTTTGGATATTCAATTTCTCTGTAAATCCAGTTATTCTGTACATATAATATACACAATTTCCAGTTGAATTTTCGCAATTCTAGATATTCAATTTTTCTGTAAATCCAGACATTTGGTGCACATAATGTACAAAATTTCCGGTTGAATTTAGGCATTTCTAGATATTCAATTTCTGTGCAAATCCAGACATTCCGTACATATAATACACACAATTTTTTGTTGATTTTACACATTTCTAGATATTCAATTTTTGCAGATCTAGACATTCCGTACGTATAACGTACAAAATTTATCGTTGATTTTACGTATTTTCGGATATTAAATTTTTATGCGAATCCTGACATTCCGTACATTTAATGTACACATCTTTTGTTGATTTTATGCAGTTCTGGATATTCAATTTTTTTGCCCATCCTGACATTCTGTACATATAATGTACACTATTTCCTTTTGAAGTTACGAAGTTTTGGATATTCAGTTTCTTTGTAAATCCGAACATTCCATACTTTTAATGTACACAATTTACCATTGAATTTATGCAGTTCTAGATATTCAATTTTACTACAGATCTTGACTTTCCATACATATAATGTAAACAATTTTCCGTTGATTTTACGAAGTTCTGGATATTCAATTTTTCAACAAATCCAGTCATTCCGTACATATAATGTACATAATTTCCCGTTGAATTTAGGCATTTCTGGATATTCAATTTCTCTGCAAATCTAGACTTTCCGTACACATAATGTACACGATTTTTCGTTGATTTCACAAAGTTATGGATATCAATTTTTCTACCTATCCAGTCATTCCGTACATATAATGTACACAATTTCCTATTGAATTTAGGCATTTCTAGATATTCAATTTCTTTACAAATCCAGACATTCCGTACACATAATGTACACAATTTTCCGTTGATTTTACGAAGTTTTGGATATTCAATTTCTCTATAAATCCAGTTATTCTGTACATATAATATACACAATTTCCCGTTGAATTTTCGCAGTTCTAGATATTCAATTTTTCTATAAATCCAGACATTTCGTGCACATAATGTACACAATATTCCGTTTGATTTTACACGGTTCTAGATATTCAATTTCTCTGCAGATCCATCCATTCCGTACATATATTGTACTCAATTTTCCACTGATTTTACGAAGTTTTGGATATTTAATTTCTCTGCAGATCCCGACATTCCGTACAAATATTGTACACAATTTTTCTTTAATTAAATGAAGTTCTGGATATTCTATTTCTATACAAATCCAAAATTTTCGTACTTTTAATGTACACAATTTTCCGTCGATTTTACACTGTTCTAGATATTCAATTTTTCTGCAAATCCAGACATTCTGTGCACATTATGTACACAATTTTCTGTTGATTTTATGCAGATCTGGATATTTAATTTCTCTCCTGATCCAGACTTTCCGTACATATATTATTCACAATTTTCCAATGATTTTACGAAGTTTTGGATATTCAATTTCTCTGCAGATGCCAACATTCCGTATTTATAATGTACACAATTTCCCGTGGAATTTATGCAGTTTTGGATATTCAATTTCTCTGCAGATCCAGATATTCTGTACATATAATGTACAAAATTTTTTGTTGATTTAATGCATTTCCATATGTTCAATTTTTCTGCGATTCCTGACATTCCGTACATTTAATGTACATAATTTTTTGTTGATTTTACGCAGTTCCGGATATTTAATTTTTCTGCAAATCCTGACATTCTGTACATATATTGTACACTATTTCCTGTTGAAGTTATGAAGTTTTGGATATTCAATTTCTCTGCAGATCCAGACTTCACGTACATATATTGTACCCAATTTTTCGTTAATTTTTGGAAGTTCTGATATTCAATTTCTCTGTAAATCCTGTCATTCTGTACATATAATGTTCACAATTTCCCATTGAATTTTCGTAGTCCTGATAATTCAATTTTTCTGCAAATCCAAACATTTCGTGCGCAAAACGTACAAAATTTTCCGTTGATTTTTTATGGTTCTGGATATTCAATTTCTCTGCAGATCCAGGTATTCCGTACATATAATGTACTCAATTTTCCACTAATTTTACGAAGTTTTGGATATTCAATTTCTCTGTAAATCCAGTTATTCTGTACATATAATGTACACAATTTTCTGTTGATTTTATGCAGTTCTGGATATTCAATTTCTTTCCTAATCCAGACTTTCCGTACATATATTGTTCACAATTTTCCAATGATTTTACGAAGTTTTGGATATTCAATTTCTCTGTAGATGCAGACATTTCGTATTTATAATGTACACAATTTCCCGTGGAATTTATGCAGTTCTGGATATTCAATTTCTCTGCAGATTCAGACATTCTGTACATATAATGTACAAAATTTTTTGTTGATTTAATGCATTTCCATATATTCAATTTTTCTGCAAATCCTGACATTCTGTACATTTAATGTACATAATTTTTTGTTGATTTTACGCAGTTCTGGATATTTAATTTTTCTAAAAATCCTGTCATTCTGTACATATAATGTTCACAATTTTCCATTGAATTTTCGCAGTCCTGATAATTCAATTTTTCTGCAAAACCAGACATTTCATGCGCATAACGTACACAATTTTCCGTTGATTTTACACGGTTCTAGATATTCAATTTTTCTGCAGATCCAGGTATACCGTACATATAATGTACTCAATTTTCCACTAATTTTACAAAGTTTTGGATATTCAATTTCTCTGTAAATCCTGTTATTCTGTACATATAATGTACACAATTTTCTGTTGATTTTATGAAGTTCTGGATATTCAATTTCTTTCTTGATCCAGACTTTCCGTACATATATTGTTCACAATTTTTCAATGATTTTACGAAGTTTAGGATATCCAATTTCTCTGCAGATGTTGACATTCCGTATTTATAATGTACACAATTTCCCGTGGAATTTATGCAGTTCTGGATATTCAATTTCTCTGCAGATCCAGACATTCTGTACATATAATGTACAAAATTTTTTGTTGATTTAATGCATTTCCATATATTCAATTTTTCTGCGAATCCTGACATTCCGTACATTTAATGTACATAATTTTTTGTTGATTTTACGCAGTTCTGGATATTTAATTTTTCTGTAAATCCTGACATTCTGTACATGTATTGTACACTATTTCCTGTTGAAATTACGAAGTTCTGGATATTCAATTTCTCTGCAGATCCAGACTTTACGTACATGTATTGTACACATTTTCCATTAATTTTAAGAAGTTCTAGATATTCAATTTCTCTATAAATCCTGTCATTCTGTACATATAATGTTCACAATTTCCCATTGAATTTTCGCAGTCCTGATTATTCAATTTTTCTGCAAATCCAGACATTTTGTGCACATAATGTACACAATATTCCGTTGATTTTACATGGTTCTGGATATTCAATTTCTCTGCAGATCCAAGCATTTCGTACACATATTGCACCCAATTTTCCACTGATTTTACTAAGTTTTGAATATCTAATTTCTCTGCAGATCCTGACATTCTGTACATTTATTGTAGACAGTTTTCCTTTATTAAACGAAGTTCTGGTTATTCTGTTTCTATACAAATCCAAAATTTCGTACTTTTATTGTACACAATTTTCCGTTGATTTTACACAGTTTTGGATATTCAATTTTTCTGGAAACCCAGACATTCCGTACACATAATGTACACAATTTTCTGTTGATTTTACGTAGTTTTCGAAATTCAATTTCTTTCCAGATCCAGACTTTCTGTACATATATTGTTCATAATTTTCCATTGAATTTACAAAGTTCTGGATATTCAATTTTTCAACAAATCCAGTCATTCCGTACATATAATGTACACAATTACCCGTTGAATTTAGACATTTCTGGATATTCAATTTCTTTCCAAATCCAGACATTCTGTACATATAATGCACACAAATTTTTGTTGATTTTACACAGTCCTGGATATTTAATTTCTCTGCAGATCAAGACATTCCGTACATATAATGGATAAAATTTTTTGTTGATTAAATGTATTTCCAGATATTCAATTTTTTTGTGTGAATCCTGACATTCCTTACATTTAATGTATATAATTTTTTGTTGATTTTACGCAGTTCTGGATATTTAATTTTTCTGCAAATCCTGACATTCTGTACATAACTTGTACTCTATTTCCTGTTGAAGTTACGAAGTTCTGGATGTTCAATTTCTCTGCAAATCCAGACTTTAAGTATTTATATTGTACACAATTTTTCGTTAATTTTAAGAAGTTCTGTATATTCAATTTCTCTGTAAATCCTGTCATTCTGTACATATAATGTTCACAATTTCCCGGGGAATTTTCGCAGTCCTGATTATTCAATTTTTCTGCAAATCAAGACATTTCGTGCACATAATGTACACAATTCGCCGTTGATTTTACACGGTTCTGGATATTCAATTTCTCTGCAGATCCAGGTATTCCGTACATATAATGTACCCAATTTTCCACTGATTTTACGAAGTTTTGGATAATTAATTTCTCTGCAGATCCTGACATTTCGTACACATAATGTACACAATTTTTCGTTGATTTTACGAAGTTGTAGATATTCAATTTTTCTACAAATCCAGTTATTCCGTTCATATAATGTACACAATTTCCCGTTGAATTTAGGCATTTCAGGATATTCAATTTCCTTGCAAATCCAGACATTCCGTACACATAATGTACATAATTTTTCGTTGATTTTACAAAGTTCTGGATTTTCAATTTCTCTGTAAATCCAGTCATTCTGTACATATAATGTTCACAATTTCCCGTGGAAATTTCGCAGTCCTGATTATTCAATTTTTCTGCAAATCAAGACATTTCGTGCACATAATGTACACAATTCGCCGTTGATTTTACACTGTTCTGGATATTTAATTTCTCTGCAGATCCAGGCATTTCGGACATATATTGCACCCAATTTTCCACTGATTTTACTAAGTTTTGAATATCTAATTTCTCTGCAGAATCTGACATTCTGTACATTTATTGTAGACGGTTTTCCTTTATTAAACGAAATTCTGGATATTCTGTTTCTATACAAATCCAAAATTTCGTACTTTTATTGTGCACAATTTTCCGTTGATTTTACACAGTTCTGGATATTCAATTTTTCTGCAAACCCAGACATTCCGTGGACATAATGCACACAATTTTCTGTTGATTTTACGTAGTTTTGGATATTCAATTTCTTTCCAGATCCAAACTTTCTGTACATATATTGTTCATAATTTCCATTGAATTTACAAAGTTCTGGATATTCAATTTTTCAACAAATCCAGTCATTCCGTACATATAATGTACACAATTTCCCGTTGAATTTAGACATTTCTGGATATTCAATTTCTCTGCAAATCCAGACATTCTGTACATAAAATGCTCACAAATTTTCGTTCATTTTACACAATTCTGGATATTTAATTTCTCTGCAGATCAAGACATTCCGTACATATAATGTATAAAATTTTTTTGTTGATTTAATGCATTTCCAGATATTCAATTTTTTTCTGCGAATCCTGACATTCCTTACATTTAATGTATATAATTTTTTGTTGATTTTACGCAGTTCTGGATATTTAATTTTTCTGGAAATCCTGACATTCTGTACATAACTTGTACACTATTTCCTGTTGAAGTTACAAAGTTCTGGATGTTCAATTTCTCTGCAAATCCAGACTTTACGTACATATATTGTACACAATTTTTCGTTAATTTTAAGAAGTTCTGGATATTCAATTTGTCTGTAAATCCTGTCATTCTGTACATATAATGTTCACAATTTTCCATTGAATTTTTGCATTCCTGATTATTCAATTTTTCTGCAAATCCAGAAATTTCGTGCACATAATGTACACAATTTTTCGTTGATTTTTAACGGTTCTGGATATTCAATTTCTCTACAGATCCAGTTATTCCGTACATATAATGTACTCAATTTTCCATTGATTTTACGAAGTTTTGGATAATTAATTTCTCTGCAGATCCCGACATTCCGTGCACATAATGTACACAATTTTTTTTGTTGATTTTACGAAGTTCTAGATATTCAATTTTTCTACAAATCCAGTCATTCCGTGCATATAATGTACAAAATTTCCTGTTGAATTTAGGCATTTCAGGATATTCAATTTCCCTGCAAATCCAGACATTCCGTACACATAATGTACATAATTTTTCGTTGATTTTACGAAGTTCTGGATACTCAATTTCTCTGTAAATCCAATCATTCTGTACATATAATGTTCAGAATTTCCCGTTGAATTTTCGCAGTCCTGATTATTCAATTTTTCTGCAAATCAAGACATTTCGTGCACATAATGTACACAATTCGCCGTTGATTTTACACGGTTCTGAATATTCAATTTCTCTGCAGATACAAGCATTCCGTACGTATATTGCACCCAATTTTCCACTGATTTTACTAAGTTTTGAATATCTAATTTCGTTGCAGATCCTGACATTCTGTACATTTATTGTGGACAGCTTTCCTTTATTAAACGAAGTTCTGGATATTCTGTTTCTATACAAATCCAAAATTTCATACTTTTTTTGTAAACAATTTTCCGTTGATTTTACACAGTCTGGATATTCAATTTTTCTGCAAACCCAGACATTCCGTGCACATAATGCACACAATTTTCTGTTGATTTTACGGAGTTTTGGATATTCAATTTCTTTCCAGATCTAGACTTTCTGTACATATATTGTTCATAATTTTCCATTGAATTTACAAAGTTCTGGATATTCAATTTTTCAACAAATCCAGTCATTCCGTACATATAATGTACACAATTTCTCGTTGGAATTTAGACATTTATGGATATTCAATTTCTCTGCAAATCCAGACATTCTGTACATATAATGCACACAATTTTTTGTTGATTTTACACAGTTCTGGATATTTAATTTCTCTGCAGATCAAGACATTCTGTACGTATAATGTATAAAATTTTTTGTTGATTTAAATGCATTTCCAGATATCCAATTTTTTCTGCGAATCCTGACATTCCTTACATTTAATGTACATAATTTTTTGTTGATTTTACGCAGTTCTGGATATTTAATTTTTCTGCAAATCCTGACATTCTGTACATAACTTGTACACTATTTCCTGTTGAAGTTACGAAGTTATGGATGTTCAATTTCTTTGCAAATCCAGACTTTACGTACATATATTGTACACAATTTTCGTTAATTTTAAGAAGTTTTGGATATTCAATTTCTCTGTAAATCCTGTCATTCTGTACAAATAATGTTCACAATTTCCCGTTGAATTTTCGCAGTCCTGATTATTCAATTTTTCTGCAAATCCAGACATTCCGTGCACATAATATACACAACTTTCTGTTGATTTTACACGGTTCTGGATATTCAATTTCTCAGCAGATCCAAGGTGTTCTGTACATATAATGTACCCAATTTTCCACTGATTTTACGAAGTTTTGGATAATTAATTTCTCTGCAGATCCCGACATTTCGTACACATAATGTACACAATTTTTCGTTGATTTTACGAAGTTGTAGATATTCAATTTTTCTACAAATCCAGTCATTCCGTTCATATAATGTACACAATTTCCCGTTGAATTTAGGCATTTCAGGATATTCAATTTCCTTGCAAATCCAGACATTCCGTACACATAATGTACATAATTTTTCGTTGATTTTACAAAGTTCTGGATTTTCAATTTCTCTGTAAATCCAATCATTCTGTACATATAATGTTCACAAATTTCCCGTGGAATTTTCGCAGTCCTGATTATTCAATTTTTCTGCAAATCAAGACATTTCGTGCACATAATGTACACAATTCGCCGTTGATTTTACACGGTTCTGGATATTCAATTTCTCTGCAGATCCAGGTATCTGTACATATAATGTACCCAATTTTCCACTGATTTTACGAAGTTTTGGATAATTAATTTCTCTGCAGATCCCGACATTTCGTACACATAATGTACACAATTTTTCGTTGATTTTACGAAGTTGTAGATATTCAATTTTTCTACAAATCCAGTCATTCCGTTCATATAATGTACACATAATTTTCGTTGATTTTACAAAGTTCTGGATTTTCAATTTCTCTGTAAATCCAGTCATTCTGTACATATAATGTTCACAATTTCCCGTGGAATTTTCGCAGTCCTGATTATTCAATTTTTCTGCAAATCAAGACATTTCGTGCACATAATGTACACAATTCACCGTTGATTTTACACTGTTCTGGATATTCAATTTCTCTGCAGATCCAGGCATTTCGGACATATATTGCACCCAATTTTCCACTGATTTTACTAAGTTTTGAATATCTAATTTCTCTGCAGAATCTGACATTCTGTACATTTATTTTAGACGGTTCTCCTTTATTAAACGAAGTTCTGGATATTCTGTTTCTATACAAATCCAAAATTTCGTACTTTTATTGTGCACAATTGTCCGTTGATTTTACACAGTTCTGGATATTCAATTTTTCTGCAAACCCAGACATTCCGTGCACATAACGTACACAATTTTCTGTTGATTTTACGTAGTTTTGGATATTCAATTTCTTTCCAGATCTAGACTTTCTGTACATATATTGTTCATAATTTTCCATTGAATTTACAAAGTTCTGGATATTCAATTTTTCAAGAAATCCAGTCATTCCGTACATATAATGTACACAATTTCCCGTTGAATTTAAACATTTCTGGATATTCAATTTCTCTACAAATCCAGATATTCTGTACATATAATGCACACAAATTTTCGTTGATTTACACAGTTCTGGAAATTTAATTTCTCTACAAAGTCAGACACTCTGTACATATAATGTATAAAATTTTTTGTTTATTTAATGCATTTCTAGATATTCAATTTTTCTGCGAATCCTGACATTCCGTACATTTAATGTAATTAATTTTTTGTTGATTTTACACAGTTCTGGATATTTAATTTTTCTGTAAATCCCTGACATTCTGTACATATATTGTACACTATTTCCTGTTGAAGTATGAAGTTCTGGATAATTCAATTTCTTTGCAGATCCAGACTTTACGTACATATTGTACACAATTTTTTGTTATTTTAAGAAGTTTTGGATGTTCAATTTCTCTGTAAATCTTGTCATTCTATACATATAATGTTCACAATTTCCCGTTGAATTTTGGCAATCCTGGTTATTCAATTTTTCTGCAAATCCAGACATTTCATGCACATAATGTACAGAATTTTCCGTTGATTTTACAACGGTTCTAGATATTCAATTTCTTTGCAAATCCAGGTATTCCGTACATATAATGTACTCAATTTTCCACTGATTTTACGAAGTTTTGGATAATTAATTTCTCTGCAGATTCCGACATTCCGTACACATATTGTACACAATTTTTTGTTGATTTTACGATGATCTATATATTCAATTTTTCTACAAATCCAGACATTCCGTACATATAATGTACACAATTTCCCATTGACTTTAGGCATTTCAGGATATTCAATTTCCCTACAAATCCAGACATTCCGTACACATAATGTACACAATTTTTCGTTGATTTTACGAAGTTCTGGATATTCAATTTCTCTGCAGATCCAGGCATTCCGTGCATATATTGCACTCAAATTTCCACTGATTTTACTAAGTTTTGAATATCTAATTTCTCTGCAGATCCCGACATTCCGTACATTTATTGTAGACAATTTTCCTTTGATTAAAAGAAGTTCTGGATATTCTGTTTCTATACAAATCCAAAATTTCGTACTTTTATTGTACACAATTTTTTGTTGATTTTACACGGTTTTGGATATTCAATTTTTCTAGCAAATCCAGACATTCCACGCACATAATGTACACAATTTTCTGTTAATTTTATGTAGTTTTTGATATTTAATTTCTTTCCAGATCCAGACTTCCCGTACAAATATTGTTCACAATTTTCTTTGAATTTACAAAGTTCTGGATATTCAGTTTTTCTACAAATCCAGTCATTTCGTACATATAATGTACACAATTTCCCGTTTGAATTTAGGCATTTCTGGATATTCAATTTCTCTGCAAATCCAGACATTTCGTACGTATAATGCACACAAATTTTCGTTGATTTTACACAGTTCTGGATTTTTAATTTCTCTATAGAGCCAAACATTCCATATATATAATGTACAAAAATTTTTGTCGAATTAATGCATTTCTAGATATTGAAATTTTCTGCGAATCTTGACATTCCGTACATTTAATGTACATAATTTTTTGTTGATTTTACGCAGTTCTGGATATTTAATTTTTCTGCAAATCCTGACATTCTATACATATATGGTACACTATTTCCTGTTGAAGTTACAAAGTTCTGGATATTCAATTTCTTTGCAGATCCAGACATTACGCAAATATATAGTACACAATTTTCCGTTAATTTTAAGAAGTTCTGGATGTTCAATTTCTCTGTAAATCTTGTCATTCTGTACATATAATGTTAACAATTTCCCGTTGAATTATGGCAATCCTGATTATTCAATTTTTCTGCAAATCCAGACATTTCGTGCACATAATGTACACAATTTTCTGTTGATTTTACACGGTTCTGGATATTCAATTTCTCTGCAAATCAGGTATTCCGTACATATAATGTACTCAATTTTCCATTGATTTTACGAAGTTTTGGATAATTAATTTCTCTGCAGATCCTGACATTCCGTACACATAATGTACACAATTTTTCGTTGATTTTACGAAGTTGTAGATATTCAATTTTTCTACAAATCCAGTCATTCCGTTCTTATAATGTACACAATTTTATGTTGAATTTAGGCATTTCAGGATATTCAATTTCCCTGCAAATCCAAACATTCTGTACACATAATGTACACAATTTTTCGTTGATTTTACGAAGTTCTGGATATTCAATTCTCTGTAAATTCAGTCAGTCTGTACATATAATGTTCACAATTTCCCGTTGAATTTTCGCAGTCCTGATTATTCAATTTTTCTGCAATCAAGACATTTCGTGCACATAATGTACACAATTCGCCATTGATTTTACACGGTTCTGGATATTCAATTTCTCTGCAGATCCAGGCATTTCGTAAATATATGGCACCCAATTTTCCACTGATTTTAGTTAGTTTTGAATATCTAATTTCTCTGCAGATCCTGACATTCTGTACATTTATTGTAGACAGTTTTCCTTTATTAAACGAAGTTCTGGATATTCTGTTTCTATACAAATCCAAAATTTCGTACTTTTATTGTACACAATTTTCTGTTGATTTTACACAGTTCTGGATATTCAATTTTTCTAGAAACCCAGACATTCCGTGCACATAATGTACACAATTTTCTGTTGATTTTACGTGGTTTTTTATATTCAATTTCTTTCCAAATCCAGACTTTCTGTACATATATGTTCATAATTTTCCATTGAATTTACAAAGTTCTAGATATTCAATTTTTCAACAAATCCAGTCATTCCGTACATATAATGTACACAATTTCCCGTTGAATTTAGACATTTCTGGATATTCAATTTCTCTGCAAATCCAGACATTCTGTACATATAATGCACACAAATTTTCGTTGATTTTACACAATTCTGGATATTTAATTTCTCTGCAGATCAGACGTTCCGTACATATAATGTATAAAATTTTTTGTTAATTTAATGCATTTCCAGATATTCAATTTTTTCTGCGAATCCTGACATTCCTTACATTTAATGAACATAGTTTTGTGTTGATTTTACGCAGTTCTGGATATTTAATTTTTCTGCAAATCATGACATTCTGTACATAACTTGTACACTATTTCCTGTTAAAGTTACGAAGTTCTGGATGTTCAATTTCTCTGCAAATCCAGACTTTACATACATATATTGTACACAATTTTTCGTTAATTTTAAGAAGTTCTGGATATTCAATTTCTCTGTAAATCCTGTCATTCTGTACATATAATGTTCACAATTTCCCATTGAATTTTCGCAGTCCTGATTATTCAATTTTTCTGCAAATCCAGACATTTCGTGCACATAATGTACACAATTTTCCGTTGATTTTACACGGTTCTTGACATTCAATTTCTCTGCAGATCCAGGTATTCCGTACATATATTGTACTCAATTTTTCCACTGATTTTACTAAGTTTTGAACATCTAATTTCTTTGCAGATCCCGACATTCCGTACATTTATTGTAGACAATTTTCCTTTGATTAAAAGAAGTTCTGGATATTCTGTTTCTATACAAATTCAAATTTCGTACTTTTGTTGTACATTATTTCCGTTGATTTTACACAGTTCTGGATATTCAATTTTTCTGCAAATCCAGACATTCCGTGCACATAATGTACACAATTTTTCGTTTATTTTACACAGTTCTGGATATTCAATTTCTCTGCAGATCTAGACATTCCACACATAAAATGTAAACAATTAACCGTTGAATTTAGGCATTTTTGGATATTCAATTTCTCTGCAAATCCAGACATTCCGTACACAATTTTTCGTTGATTTTACGAGGTTCTGGATATTCAATTTTCCTACAAATCTACTCATTCCGTACATATAATGTACACAATTTTTCGTTGAATTTTCGCATTTTTGGAGATTCAATTTCTCAACAAATCCAGACATTCCGTACACATAATTTACACAATTTTTTGTTGATTTTACGAAGTTCTGGGTATTCAATTTCTCTAAAAATCGAGTCATTCTGTACATATAATGTACACAATTTCTCATTGAATTTCCGCAGTCTTGGATATTCAATTTTTCTTCAAATCTAGTCATTCGGTACATATAATGTACACAATTTCCCTTTGAATTTAGGCATTTCTGGATATTCAATTTCTCTACAAATCCAGACATTCCGTACACATAATGTACACAATTTTTCGTTGAATTTACGAAGTTCTAGGTATTCAATTTCTCTGTAAATCTAGTCATTCTGTACATATAATGTACATAATTTCCTGTTGAATTTTCGCAGTCTTGGACATTCAATTTTTCTGCAAATCCAGACATTTCGAGCACATAATGTACACAATTTTCTGTTGATTTTACGCGGTTCTAGATATTCAATTTCTTTGCAGATCCAGGCATTCCGTACATATATTGTACAGAGTTTTCCTTTAATTGAATGAAGTTCTGGATATTCTGTTTCTATACAAATTCAAAAATTTCATACTTTTAATGTACACAATTTTTCGTTGATTTTACACAGTTCTGGATATTCAATTTTTCTGCAAATCCAAACATTCCGTGCACATAATGTACACAATTTTCGATTGATTTTAGGCAGTTCTAGATATTTAGATATTCAATTTCAATTTCTCTGCAAATCCAAACATTCCGTGCACATAATGTACGCAATTTTCTGTTGATTTTACACAGTTCTGGATATTCAATTTCTTTGCAGATCTAGACATTACGTACATATATTGTACACAATTTTCCATTGATTTTACGAAGTTTTGGATATTCAATTTCTCTGCAGATCCTAACATTCCGTACATATATTGTTCATAATTTTCCGTTGATTTTACGCAGTTCTGTATTTTCAATTTTTCTACAAGTCCAGTCATTACGCATATGTAATGTACACAATTTCCCGTTGAATTTTGGCATTTCTAAATATTCAATTTCTTTGTAAATCCAGACATTCCTTAGATATATTGCACACAATTTTTCGTTGATTTTACATAGTTCTGGATATTCAATTTCTCTGCAGATCCAGACATTCCGTACATAAAATGTACAAAATTTTTTGTTTATTTTAAAAATTTCCTGATATTCTATTTTTTTGCGAATTTTGATATTCCGTACGTTTAATGTATACAATTTTTTGTTGATTTTACACAGTTCTGGATATTTAATTTTTCTACAATTCCTAACATTCTGTACATATAATGTACAATATTTCTTGTTGAAGTTAAGAAGTTTTCAATATTCAATTTCTCTGTAGATCCAGACTTTATGTACATATATTGAACATAATTTTTCGTTGATTTTACGAAGTTCTAAATATTCAATTTCCCTGCAGATCCAGACATTCAATACATATAATGAACAAAAATTTTAATTGATTTTACGTATTTCCGGATATTCAATTTTTCTGCGAATCATGACATTCTGTACATTTAATGTACACAATTTTTGTTGATTTTACGCAATTCTGGATATTCAATTTTTTTTTTCAAATTCTGACATTCCTTACATATGTGTTGTACACTATTTCCTTTTGAAATTACGAAGTTTTGGATATTCAATTTCTCTGCAGATCCCAACATTCCGTACATATATTGTTCACAATTTTCCGTTGATTTTACGCAGTTCTAGATATTTAATTTTTCTAAAAATCCAGTCATTCCGTACATATAATGTACACAATTTTCCGTTGAATTTTGGCATTTCTGGATATTTAATTTTTCTAAAAATCCAGTCATTCCGTACATATAATGTACACAATTTTCCGTTGAATTTTGGCATTTCTGGATATTCAATTTCTTTGTAAATCTAGACATTCCTTACATATATTGCACATAATTTTTTGTTGATTTTACGCAGTTCTGGATATTCAATTTCTCTGCAGATCCAAACATTCCGTACATATAATGTACAAAATTTTTTGTTTATTTTAAGCATTTCTGGATATTCAACTTTTTTGCGAATCCTGACATTCTATACATTTAATGTATACAATTTTTGTTGATTTTACGCAGTTCTGGATATTTATGTCTTTTGCAATTCCTAACATTCTGTACATATAATGTACACTATTTCTTGTTGAAGTTACTAAGTTTTCGATATTTAATTTCTCTGCAGATCCAGACTTTATGTACATATGTTGAACATAATTTTCCGTTGATTTTACGAAGTTCTGAATATTCAATTTCTCTGCAGATCTAGACATTCAGTACATATAATGAATGTACACTTAATGTACATATAATCTAGACATTCAATTTCGTTGATTTTACGTATTTTCGGATATTCAATTTTTCTCCGAATCATGACATTCTGTACATTTAATGTACACAATTTTTGTTGATTTTACGCAGTTCTGGATATTCAACTTTTTTGCAAATCCTGACATTCTGTACATATGATGTACACTATTTTCTTTTGTAGTTACAAAGTTCTGGATATTCAATTTCTCTGCAGATCCAGACTTTTCGTACATATATTGTACACAATTTCCCGTTGAATTTAGGCATTTCTGGATATTCAAATTCTAAGCAAATCCAGACATTCCTTACATATAATGCACACAGTTTTTCGCTAATTTCACACAGTTCATGATATTCAATCTCTTTGCAGATCCAGACTTTCCGTACATATAATGTACAAAATTTTTTGTTGATTTTACGAATTTCTGGATATTCAATTTTTTTGTGAATCCTGACATTCTGTACATTTAATACGCACATTTTTTTGTTGATTTTACGCAGTTACGGATATTTAATTTTTCTGCAAATCCTGACATTCTGTACATGTAATGTACACTATTTCCTGTTGAAGTTACAAAATTCTGGATATTCAATTTCACTACAGATCTAGACTTTCCGTACATATATTGAACACAATTTTCTGTTGATTTTACGAAGTTCTGAACATTCAATTTCTCTGCAGATCCAGACATTCTGTACATATAATGTTCAAATTTTTTTGTTGATTTTACGTTTTTTTTTTATATTCAATTTTTCTGCGAATCTTGACATCCCATACAGTTAACGTACACAATTTTTGTTGATTTTACGCAATTCTAGATATTCAATTTTTTTACAAATCTTAACATTCCGTAGATATTATGTACACTATTTCCTTTTGAACTTACAAAGTTTTGGATATTCAATTTCTCTGCAGATCCAGACTTTCCGTACATATATTGTACACAAGTTTTCGTTGATTTTACAAAGTTCTGGATATTCAATTTCTCTGCATATCCGAACATTTCGTACTTTTAATGTACACAATTTCCCATTGAATTTACGTAGTTCAGGATTTTCAATTTTTCTTCAAATCTATTCATTCCGTACATATAATGTACACAATTTCCCGTTGAATTTAGCCTTCAATTTCACGGCAAATCCAGACATTCCGTACACATAATGTACACAATTTTCCGTTGATTTTACGAATTTCTAGATATTCAATTTCTCTATAAATCCAGTCATTCTATACATATAATGTACACAATTTTTCACTGAATTTTCGCCGTCCTGGATGTTCAATTTTTCTGCAAATCCAGACATTCCGTGCACATAATGTACACAATTTTTCGTTGATTTTACACGGTTCTGGATATTTAATTTCTCTGTAGATCCAGACATTCCGTGCATGTATTGTACTCAATTTTCCACTGATTTTACGAAGTTTTGGATATTTAATTTCTCTGCAGATGCCAACATTCCGTAAATATATTGTACACAATTTCCCGTTGATTTTTCGCAGTTCTGGATAATAAGTTTCTCTGCAGATCCAGACATTTCATACATATATTGTACACAATTTTCCGTTGATTAAACGAAGTTCTAGATATATAGTTTCTCAACAAATCCAAAAATTTCGTACTTTTAATGTACACAATTTTTCATTGATTGTACACAGTTCTGGATATTCAATTTTTCTGCAAATCCAGACATTTCGCGCACATAATGTACAAAATTTTCTGTTGATTTTAAACAGATCTGGATATTCAATTTCTTTGCAGATCCAGACATTTCGTACATATATTGCACACAATTTTCCATTGATTTTACGAAGTTTTGGATATTCAATTTCTCTGCAGATCCCAACATTCCGAACATATAACGAACACAACTTCCCGTTGAATTTATGCAGTTTTGGATATTCAATTTCTCTACAAATCCAGACATTCCGTGCACATAATATATACAATTTTCTGTTGATTTTACACAGTTCTGGATATTCAATTTCTTTGCAGATCTCGGCATTACGTACATATTTAATTTTTCTGCAGATCCCAACATATTGTTCACAATATTCCTTTGATTTTACGCAGTTTTGGATTTTACTCAGTTCTGGATATTCGAGAATGAGAGAAAAAAAAATTCATTTCGGTCCATTTCAACCCGACCCAAACTAGAGAATTTCGAAAAAAAAAAAAAAAAAAAAAAAAAAAAAAAAAAAAAAAAAAAAAAACTCAAAAAATCTAAAAAAACATCATTCTGGCACTATTTTAAGCCTAAACGGATCGGGACAGGTCAAGAAAGCGAAAAAATTATTTTCGTTCCGGTCTGTTCCTACCCGACCCAAACTTGAGAATTTTGAAAAAAAATAGCAAAAATTTTCAAAAAGCTAAAAAACATCATTCTGGGATTATTTCAAGCCAAAACAGGTCGGGACAGACTGAGAAAGAGAGGAAAAAAAAAATTTCCGGTCTGTTCCTACTCGACACAAACTAGAGAATTCCGAAAAAAAAATAGTAAAAAAATTCAAAGGGTTAAAAAACATTATTCTATCATTATTTCAAGCCAAAACAGTTCGGGACAGACTGAGAAATAGAGAAAAAAATAAAATTCGTACTGATCCGTTCCTACCTGACCCAAACTAGAGAATTCAGAAAAAAAAATGCAGAAATTAGAAAATTAAAAAAACGTCATTCTGGGATTATTTCAAGGCAAAACCGGTTGGGACAGGCCGAGAAAGAGAGAAAAAAAAATTTCGTTTCGGTCCGTTTTACCCAACCCAAACTAGAGAATACCGAAAAAAATTGCTAAAAAATTCAAAAAATTGAAAAATATCAGTCTGTCAATATTTCAGGCCAAAACGGGTCGGGACAGACTATGAAAGGAAGAAAAAAAAAAATTTCGGTTCATTCCTACCCAACCCAAACTTGAGAATTCCGAAAAAAAAATAGTAAAAAAATTCAAAAAATTAAAAAAATATCATTCTGGGATTATTTAAAGCCAAAACGGGTCGGGACAGGTCGAGAAAGAGAGAAAAAAAATTTTCGTTCTGGTCCACTCCAACCTGATCCAAACTAAAGAATTCCGAAAAAAAAATAGCAAAAAAATTCAAAAAATTAAAAAACATAATTCTGGCATTATTTCCAGCCAAAGCGGGTCAGGACAGGCCGAGAAATAGAGGAAATTTTTTTTTTTTTTTCATTCCAGTCCGTTCCTACACGACCCAAACTAGAGAATTCTGAAAAAAAAAATAGCAAAAAAATTTAAAAAATTGAAAAACAACATTCTGGCATTGAGCTAACACGGGTCGGGATGGCCCAAGAGAGAGAGAAAAAAAAATTTCGTTCTACTCCGCTTCCTACCCGAACCAAACTAGATAATTCCGAAAAAAAAAATAGCTAAAAAATTTTAAAAAAAATTAAAAAACATCATTCTATCATTATTTCAAGCCAAAACTGGTCGGGACTGATTTAGAAAGAGAGGAAAAAAAAAATTCGTTCACCTCCTTTCCTACACGACCTAAAAACAGAGAATTCCGAAAAAAAAAAATAGCAAAAAAATAAAAAAAAACATCATTCTGGCATTATTTCAGGGCAAAACGGGTCGGGACAGGTCGAGAGTGAGAGAAAAAAAAAATTCATTCCGGTCCGTTCCTACCCGACCCAAACTAGAGAATTTCGAAAAAAAAAAAAAAAAGAGGAAAAAAATTCGAAAAATCTAAAAAACATCATTCTGGCATTATTTCAAGGAAAAACGGATTGGGACAGCCCAAGAAAGAGAGAAAAAAAAAATTCTCGTTCCAGCCCATTCCTACCCAACCCAAACTAGAGAATTCCGAAAAAAAATAGCTAAAATTAAAAAAATTAAAAAAAATCATTCTGGCATTATTTCAAGCCAAAACAGGTTGGGACAGACTGAGAAACAGAAAAAAATTTCGGGTCCGTTCCTACCCAACCCAAACTAGAGAATTCCAAAAATAAAAACAGTAAAAATATTTTAAAAATTAAAAAAAAAAAAATCATTCAGGCATTATTTAAAGCCAAAACGGGTCGGGACAGGCAGAGAAAGAGAAAAAAAATATTTTGTTCTGGTCTACTCTAACCCGACCCAAACTAATGAATTCCGAAAAAAAAATTAAAAAAATTAAAAAAACATCATTCTAGCATTATTTCAAGCCAAAGCGGGTCGGGACAGGCCGAGAAATAGAGGATAAAATTTTTTTTGTTCCAGTCCGTTTCTACAAGACCCAAATTAGAGAATTCCTAAAAAAAATAGCAAAAAAATCGAAAATGATCATTCTGGCATTGAGCTAAAACGGTTCGGGACAGCCCAAAGAGAGAAAAAAAAAAATTCGTTCTGATCCGCTCCTACCCAACCCAAACTAGATAATTCCGAAAAAAAAATAGCTAAAAAATTATTAAAAAAAAACATCAGTATATCATTATTTCAAGCCAAAACGGGTCGGGACAGATTGAGAAAGAGAGGAAAAAAAAAATTTCGTTCAACTCCATTCCTACATGACCCAAATCAGAGAATTCCGAAAAAAAAAATAGCAAAAAAATAAAAAACATCGTTCTGGCATTATTTCAAGGCAAAACAGGTCGGGACAGGTCGAGAATGAGAGAAAAAAAAATTCATTCCGCTCCGTTCCTTCCCGACCCAAACAACAGAATTTTGAAAAAAAAAAAGGAAAAAAACTCAAAAAATCTAAAAAACATCATTCTGGCACTATTTCAAGCCAAAACGGATCGGGACAGGTCAAGAAAGAGAAAAAATAATTTTCGTTCCGGTCTGTTCCTACCTGACCCAAACTAGAGAATTCCGAAAAAAAAAAAAAAAAGCAAAAAAATTCAAAAAGCTAAAAAACATCATTCTGGGATTATTTCAAGCCAAAACAGGTTGGGACAGATAGAGAAAGAGAGGAAAAAAAAAAATTTCCGGTCTGTTCCTACCCGACACAAACTAGAGAATTCCGAAAAAAAATAGTAAAAAAATTCAAAAAATTAAAAAACATCATTCTGCCATTATTTCAAGCCGAAACGGTTCAGGACAGACTGAGAAATAGAGAAAAAAATTTTTTCATTCCGATCCGTTCCTACGCGACCCAAACTAGAGAATTGAGAAAAAAAAATGCAAAAATTTAGAAAATTAAAAAAACATCATTCTGGGATTATTTCAAGGCAAAACAGGTAGGGACAGGCTGAGAAAGAGAGAAAAAAAAAAATTCGTTCCGGCTCATTTTACCCAACCCAAACTAGAGAATACCAAAAAAAATTCAAAAAAATTCAAAAATATTAGTCTGTCAATATTTCAGGCCAAAACGGGTTGGGACGACTGAGAAAGAGAGAAAAAAAAAATTGTTCTGGTCCGTTCCTACCCAACCCAAACTAGAAAATTCCGAAAAAAAATAGTAAAGAAATTCAAAAAATTAAAAAACATCATCTTGGTGATATTTAAAGTCAAAACGGGTCGGGACAGGCTGAGAAAGAGAGAGGAAAAAAATTCGTTCTGGTCCACTCCAACCCAACCCATTGTAAAGAATTCTGAAAAAAAAAAAAAAAAAAAAAAAAAAAAAAAAAAAAAAAAAAACATTAGTCTGGCTTTATTTAAAGCCAAAACGGGTCAGGACTGGCAGAGAAAGAGAAAAAAAAAATTTCGCTCTGGTCCACTCCAACTCGACACAAACTAAAGAATTAAGAAAACAAATTCAAAAAATTAAAAAAAAAAAACATCATTCTAGCATTATTTCGAGCCAAAGCGGGTCGGGACAAGCCGAGAGATAGAGGAAAATTTTTTTTTTCGTTCCGGTCCGATTCTACGCGACCCAAATTAGAGAATTCTGAAAAAAATAGCAAAAAAATTGAAAAAGATCATTCTGGAATTGAGCTAAAACGGTTCGGGACAGCCAAAAGAGAGAAAAAAAAAATTCGTTCTGGTCCACTCCTACCCGACCCAAACTAGATAATTCCGAAAAAAAATAGCTAAAAATTAAAAAAACACCATTCTATCATTATTTCGAGCCAAAACGGGCTGGGAGAGATTGAGAAAGAGAGGAAAAAAAAATTTCGTTCCGCTCCATTCCAACATGAACCAAACCAGAGAATTCCGAAAAAAATAGCAAAAAATTAAAATACATTGTTCGGGAATTATTTCAAGGCAAAACAGGTTGGGACAGGTCAAGAGTGAGAGAAAAAAAAAATTCATTCATGTCCATTCCTACCCGACCCAGACAAGAGAATTTTGAAAAAAAATTAGGAAAAAATTCAAAAAATCTAAAAAACCTAATTCTGGCACTATTTCAAGCAAAAACGGGTCAAGACAGCCCAAGAGAGAGAGAAAAATAATTTTTCGTTCCGGTTCGTTCCTACCCGACCCAAACTAGAGAATTCCCAAAAAAAAAAAAGCTAAAAAATTCTAAAAATTAAAAAACATCATTCTAGTATTATTTGAAGCCAAAACGAATCAGGACAGGCTGAGAAAGAGAGGAAAAAAAAAAATTGGTTCAGCTCCATTCCTACACGACCCAAACTAGAGAATTCCCAAAAAAAATAGCAAAAAAATAAAAAACATCATTTTGACATTATTTCAAGCCAAAACGGGTCGAGATAGGTCAAGAAATAGAGAAAAAATTATTTTCGTTCCGTTCTGTTTCTACCCGACCCAAACTAGAGAATTATGAAAAAAAAATAGAAAAAAATTCAAAAAATTAAAAAACATCGTTCTGGAATTATTTCAAGCCAAAACGGGTCAGGACAGAATGAGAAAGAGAGAGAAAAAAATACATTTCCGATCCGTTCCTACCCGACCCAAACAAGAGAATTCCTAAAAAAAAAAAAAGTAAAAATATTAAAAAAATTGAAAAAACATCATTCGGGCATTGTTTAAAGCCAAAACGGGTCTGGACAAGCAGAGAAAAAAAAAAAAAAAATCGTTCTGGTCCACTCCAACCCGACCCAAACTAAAGAATTCCGAAAAAAAAATAGCAAGAAAATTCAAAAGATTAAAAAACGTCATTCTGGCGTTATTTCAAGCCAAAGCGGGGCAGGAAAGGCCGAGAAAGAAAGAAAAAAAATTTTCGTTCAGCTCCGTTCCTACATGACCCAAACTAGAGAATTCCCAAAAAAAAAAAAAGCAAAAAAAAAAAAAAAAAAAACTACATTTTGACATTATTTCAAGCCAAAACGGGTCGAGATAGGTCAAGAAATAGAGAAAAAATGACTTTCGTTCCAGTCTGTTCCTACCCAACCCAAACTAGAGAATTCCGAAAAAGAAAATAGCAAAAAAATTCAAAAAATTAAAAAACATCATTCTGGATTTATTTCAAGCCAAAACGGGTCGGGAAAGAATGAGAAATTGAGAAAAAAAAAAAAAAAAAAAAAAAAAAAAAAAAAAACATTTCCAATCCGTTCCTACCCGACCCAAACTAGAGATTTCCTAAAAAAAAAAAAAAAGTAAAAATATTCCAAAATTAAAACAACATCATTCAGGCAATATTTAAAGCCAAAACGGGTCTGGATAGGCAGAGAAAAAAAAATTTTCATTCTGGTCCACTGCAACCTGACCCAAACTAAAGAATTCCCAAAAAAAAAATAGCAAAAAAATTCAAAAGATTAAAAAACATCATTTTGGCATTATTTCAAGCCAAAGCGGGACAGGAAAGGCCGAGACAGAGAAAAAAAAAATTTATTTCCGGTCCATTCATACACAACCCAAACTAGAGAATTTTGAAAAAAATAGCTAAAAAATTAAAAAAATTGAAAAACAACATTCTGGCATTGAGTAAAAACGGGTCGGGACGGCCCAAGAAAGAGAAAAAAAAAAAATTTTCGTTCTGGTCCGCTTTTACTCGACCCAAACTAGATAATTCCAAAAAAAAATAGCTAAAAATTAAAAAACACCATTCTATCATTATTTTAAGCCAAAACGGGTCGGGACAGAATGAGAAAGAGAGGAAAAAAAAATTTTCGTTCAGCCTACACGACCCAAACGGGAGAATTTCAAAAAACAAATTGCAAAAAAATAAAAAACATCATTCTGGCATTTATTTCAAGGCAAAACGGGTCGGGACAGGTCGAGAATGAGAGAAAAAAAAAATCATTCCGTTCCATTCCTACCCGAGCCAAACTAGAGAATTTCGAAAAAAAAAAAAAAAGGAAAAATTTTCAAAAAATCTAAAAAACATCATTCTGGCACTATTTCAAGCAAAAACGGGTCGGGACAGCCCAAGAAAGAGAGAAAAAATTTTTTCATTTCGGTCCGTTCCTACCCGACCCAAACTAGAGAATTCCAAAAAAAAAAATAGCATAAAAAAATTAAAAATTAAAAAACATCATTCTGTCATTATTTCAAGCTAGAACGGTTCGGGACAGACAGAGAAGTATAGAAAAAAAAATTTTCATTCCGATTTATTTCTACTCGACCCAGACTAGAGAATTCAGAAAAAAAAAATGCAAAAAAATTCAAAAAATTCAAAAAAATCATTCTGGGATTATTTCAACTCAAAACGGGTCGGGACAGGCCGAGAAAGAGAGAAAAAGAAAATTTCATTCTGGTCCACTCCAATCCAACCCAAACAAAAGAAATCCAATAAAAAAAATAGAAAAAAAAAATTAAAAATTAAAAAACATCACTCTGTCATTATTTCAAGCCAAAACGGTTCGGGACAGACTGAGAAATAGAGAAAAAAACAAATTTTCGTTCCGATACATTCCTACCCAACCGAAACTAGAGAATTCAAAAAAAAAATTGCAAAAATTATGAAAATTAAAAAAAAAATCATTTTGGGATTATTTCAAGCCAAAACTGGTCGGGACAGGCTGAGAAAGAGAGAAAAAAAAATTTCGTTCTGGTCCGTTTTACCCAACCCAAACTAGAGAATACCGAAAAAAATTGCAAAAAAAATCAAAAAATTGAAAAATATCAGTCTGTCAATATTCCAGGCCAAAACGGGTTGGGACATACTGAGAAAGAGAGAAAAAAAAAACTGTTCCGGTCCATTCCTACCCAACCCAAACAAGAAAATTCCGAAAAAAAAAAATAGTAAAGAAATTCAAAAAATTAAAAAACATCATTCTAGCGATATTTAAAGTCAAAACATGTTGGGACAGGCCCAGAAAGAGAGAAGAAAAAAATTCGTTCGGGTCCACTCCAACCCAACCCATTCTAAAGAATTTTGAGAAAAAAAATAGGAAAAAAAATTCAAAAAATTCAAAAACATCATTCTTGCATTATTTCAAGGCAAAATGGGTTGGGACAGGCTGAGAAAAAAAGAAAAAAAAAAAATTTTCGTTCCGGTCTGTTTTTACCCGAACCAAACTAGAGAATTCCAAAAAAAAAAATTGCAAAAACATTTAAAGAATTAAAAATATCAGTCTCTCAATATTTCAGGCCAAAACGGGTCAGGACAGACTACAAGAGGGAGAAAAAAAAAATTTCCGGTTCGTTCCTACCTGACCCAAACTAGAGAATTATGAAAAAAAAAAAAGGAAAAAAATTAAAAAAAATTAAAAATATCATTCTGGTATTATTTAAAACAAAAACAGGTCGGGACAGGTCGAGAAAGAGAGGAAAAAAAATTTCGTTTTGGTCCACTCCAACCCGACCCAAACTAAAGAATTCCAAAAAAAAAATAGCAAAAAAATTCAAAAAATTAAAAAACGTCATTCTGGCATTATTTCAAGCCAAAGCGGGTCGGGACAGGCTGAGAAATGGAGGAAATTTTTTTTTTCATTCCAGTCCGTTTCTACACGACCCAAACTAGAGAATTCTGAAAAAAAAAAATAGCTAAAATATTCAAAAAATTAAAAAACATCATTCTAGCATTCTTTGAAGCCAAAACGGGTCGGGACAGGTCCGGAAAGAGAGGAAAATTTTTTTTTCATTCAGCTCCGTTCCTACACGACCCAAACTAGAGAATTCCAAAAAAATAGCAAAAAAAAAAAAAGTCATTCTGGCATTATTTCAAGTCAAAACAGGTCAGGACAGGTCGTGAAAGAGAGAAAAAATAATTTTCGTTCTGGTGTGTTCCTAACCGACCCAAACTACAGAATTCCGAAAAAAAAAAAAAAAAAAAACATCATTCTGGGATTATTTCAAGCCAAAACGGGTTGGGACAGACTAAGAAAGAGGGAAAAAAAAATGTTCCGGTCCGTTCCTACCTGACCCAAACTAGAGAATTTTGAAAAAAAAAATAGTAAAAAAATTAAATAATTAAAAAAAAAAAAAAAAACATCATTCTGGCATGCCAAAACGGGTCGAGATAGGTCAAGAAATAGAGAAAAAATTATTTTCGTTCCAGTCTGTTCCTACCCGACCCAAACTAGAGAATTCCGAAAAAGAAAATAGCAAAAAAATTCAAAAAATTAAAAAACATCATTCTGGATTTATTTCAAGCCAAAACAGGTTGGGAAAGAATGAGAAATTGAGAAAAAAAAAAAAAAAAAAAACATTTCCGATCCGTTCCTACCCGACCCAAACTAGAGAATTCCTAAAAAAAAAAAAAAGTAAAAATATTCCAAAATTAAAACAACATCATTCAGGCAATATTTAAAGCCAAAACGGGTCTGGATAGGCAGAGAAAAAAAAATTCTCATTCTGGTCCACTGCAACCCGACCCAAACTAAAGAATTCCCAAAAAAAAAATAGCAAAAAAATTCAAAAGATTAAAAAACATCATTTTGGCATTATTTCAAGCCAAAGCGGGACAGGAAAGGCTGAGACAGAGAAAAAAAAAATTTATTTCCGGTCCATTCATACACAACCCAAACTAGAGAATTTCGAAAAAAATAGCTAAAAAATTAAAAAAATTGAAAAACAACATTCTGGCATTGAGTAAAAACGGGTCGGGACGGCCCAAGAAAGAGAAAAAAAAAATTTTTCGTTCTGGTCCGCTTTTACTCGACCCAAACTAGATAATTCCAAAAAAAAAAATAGCTAAAAATTAAAAAAAAAATTAAAAAACACCATTCTATCATTATTTTAAGCCAAAACGGGTCGGGACAGAATGAGAAAGAGAGGAAAAAAAAATTTTCGTTCAGCCTACACGACCCAAACGGGAGAATTTCAAAAAACAAATTGCAAAAAAATAAAAAACATCATTCTGGCAATTATTTCAAGGCAAAACGGGTCGGGACAGGTCGAGAATGAGAGGAAAAAAAAAATCATTCCGTTCCATTCCTACCCGAGCCAAACTAGAGAATTTCGAAAAAAAAAAAAAAAAAGGAAAAATTTTCAAAAAATCTAAAAAACATCATTCTGGCACTATTTCAAGCAAAAACGGGTCGGGACAGCCCAAGAAAGAGAGAAAAAATTTTTTCATTTCGGTCCGTTCCTACCCGACCCAAACTAGAGAATTCCAAAAAAAAAAAATAGCATAAAAAAATTAAAAATTAAAAAACATCATTCTGTCATTATTTCAAGCTAGAACGGTTCGGGACAGACAGAGAAGTATAGAAAAAAAAATTTTCGTTCCGATTTATTTCTACTCGACCCAGACTAGAGAATTCAGAAAAAAAAATGCAAAAAAATTCAAAAAATTCAAAAAAATCATTCTGGGATTATTTCAACTCAAAACGGGTCGGGACAGGCCGAGAAAGAGAGAAAAAGAAAATTTCATTCTGGTCCACTCCAATCCAACCCAAACAAAAGAAATCCAATAAAAAAAAATAGAAAAAAAAAATTAAAAATTAAAAAACATCACTCTGTCATTATTTCAAGCCAAAACGGTTCGGGACAGACTGAGAAATAGAGAAAAAAACAAATTTTCGTTCCGATACATTCCTACCCAACCTAAACTAGAGAATTCAAAAAAAAAATGCAAAAATTATGAAAATTAAAAAAAACATCATTTTGGGATTATTTCAAGCCAAAACTGGTCGGGACAGGCTGAGAAAGAGAGAAAAAAAAAATTTCGTTCTGGTCCGTTTTACCCAACCCAAACTAGAGAATACCGAAAAAAATTGCAAAAAAAATCAAAAAATTGAAAAATATCAGTCTGTCAATATTCCAGGCCAAAACGGGTTGGGACATACTAAGAAAGAGAGAAAAAAAAAACTGTTCCGGTCCATTCCTACCCAACCCAAACAAGAAAATTCCGAAAAAAAAAAATAGTAAAGAAATTCAAAAAATTAAAAAACATCATTCTAGCGATATTTAAAGTCAAAACATGTTGGGACAGGCCCAGAAAGAGAGAAGAAAAAAATTCGTTCGGGTCCACTCCAACCCAACCCATTCTAAAGAATTTTGAGAAAAAAAATAGGAAAAAAAATTCAAAAAATTCAAAAACATCATTCTTGCATTATTTCAAGGCAAAATGGGTTGGGACAGGCTGAGAAAAAAAGAAAAAAAAAAAATTTTCGTTCCGGTCTGTTTTTACCCGAACCAAACTAGAGAATTCCAAAAAAAAAAATTGCAAAAACATTTAAAGAATTAAAAATATCAGTCTCTCAATATTTCAGGCCAAAACGGGTCAGGACAGACTACAAGAGGGAGAAAAAAAAAATTTCCGGTTCGTTCCTACCTGACCCAAACTAGAGAATTATGAAAAAAAAAAAAGGAAAAAAATTAAAAAAAATTAAAAATATCATTCTGGTATTATTTAAAACAAAAACAGGTCGGGACAGGTCGAGAAAGAGAGGAAAAAAAATTTCGTTTTGGTCCACTCCAACCCGACCCAAACTAAAGAATTCCAAAAAAAAAATAGCAAAAAAATTCAAAAAATTAAAAAACGTCATTCTGGCATTATTTCAAGCCAAAGCGGGTCGGGACAGGCTGAGAAATGGAGGAAATTTTTTTTTTCATTCCAGTCCGTTTCTACACGACCCAAACTAGAGAATTCTGAAAAAAAAAAATAGCTAAAATATTCAAAAAATTAAAAAACATCATTCTAGCATTCTTTGAAGCCAAAACGGGTCGGGACAGGTCCGGAAAGAGAGGAAAATTTTTTTTTCATTCAGCTCCGTTCCTACACGACCCAAACTAGAGAATTCCAAAAAAATAGCAAAAAAAAAAAAAGTCATTCTGGCATTATTTCAAGTCAAAACAGGTCAGGACAGGTCGTGAAAGAGAGAAAAAATAATTTTCGTTCTGGTGTGTTCCTAACCGACCCAAACTACAGAATTCCGAAAAAAAAAAAAAAAAAAAACATCATTCTGGGATTATTTCAAGCCAAAACGGGTTGGGACAGACTAAGAAAGAGGGAAAAAAAAATGTTCCGGTCCGTTCCTACCTGACCCAAACTAGAGAATTTTGAAAAAAAAAATAGTAAAAAAATTAAATAATTAAAAAAAAAAAAAAAAACATCATTCTGGCATGCCAAAACGGGTCGAGATAGGTCAAGAAATAGAGAAAAAATTATTTTCGTTCCAGTCTGTTCCTACCCGACCCAAACTAGAGAATTCCGAAAAAGAAAATAGCAAAAAAATTCAAAAAATTAAAAAACATCATTCTGGATTTATTTCAAGCCAAAACAGGTTGGGAAAGAATGAGAAATTGAGAAAAAAAAAAAAAAAAAAAACATTTCCGATCCGTTCCTACCCGACCCAAACTAGAGAATTCCTAAAAAAAAAAAAAAGTAAAAATATTCCAAAATTAAAACAACATCATTCAGGCAATATTTAAAGCCAAAACGGGTCTGGATAGGCAGAGAAAAAAAAATTCTCATTCTGGTCCACTGCAACCCGACCCAAACTAAAGAATTCCCAAAAAAAAAATAGCAAAAAAATTCAAAAGATTAAAAAACATCATTTTGGCATTATTTCAAGCCAAAGCGGGACAGGAAAGGCTGAGACAGAGAAAAAAAAAATTTATTTCCGGTCCATTCATACACAACCCAAACTAGAGAATTTCGAAAAAAATAGCTAAAAAATTAAAAAAATTGAAAAACAACATTCTGGCATTGAGTAAAAACGGGTCGGGACGGCCCAAGAAAGAGAAAAAAAAAATTTTTCGTTCTGGTCCGCTTTTACTCGACCCAAACTAGATAATTCCAAAAAAAAAAATAGCTAAAAATTAAAAAAAAAATTAAAAAACACCATTCTATCATTATTTTAAGCCAAAACGGGTCGGGACAGAATGAGAAAGAGAGGAAAAAAAAATTTTCGTTCAGCCTACACGACCCAAACGGGAGAATTTCAAAAAACAAATTGCAAAAAAATAAAAAACATCATTCTGGCAATTATTTCAAGGCAAAACGGGTCGGGACAGGTCGAGAATGAGAGGAAAAAAAAAATCATTCCGTTCCATTCCTACCCGAGCCAAACTAGAGAATTTCGAAAAAAAAAAAAAAAAGGAAAAATTTTCAAAAAATCTAAAAAACATCATTCTGGCACTATTTCAAGCAAAAACGGGTCGGGACAGCCCAAGAAAGAGAGAAAAAATTTTTTCATTTCGGTCCGTTCCTACCCGACCCAAACTAGAGAATTCCAAAAAAAAAAAATAGCATAAAAAAATTAAAAATTAAAAAACATCATTCTGTCATTATTTCAAGCTAGAACGGTTCGGGACAGACAGAGAAGTATAGAAAAAAAAATTTTCGTTCCGATTTATTTCTACTCGACCCAGACTAGAGAATTCAGAAAAAAAAATGCAAAAAAATTCAAAAAATTCAAAAAAATCATTCTGGGATTATTTCAACTCAAAACGGGTCGGGACAGGCCGAGAAAGAGAGAAAAAGAAAATTTCATTCTGGTCCACTCCAATCCAACCCAAACAAAAGAAATCCAATAAAAAAAAATAGAAAAAAAAAATTAAAAATTAAAAAACATCACTCTGTCATTATTTCAAGCCAAAACGGTTCGGGACAGACTGAGAAATAGAGAAAAAAACAAATTTTCGTTCCGATACATTCCTACCCAACCTAAACTAGAGAATTCAAAAAAAAAATGCAAAAATTATGAAAATTAAAAAAAACATCATTTTGGGATTATTTCAAGCCAAAACTGGTCGGGACAGGCTGAGAAAGAGAGAAAAAAAAAATTTCGTTCTGGTCCGTTTTACCCAACCCAAACTAGAGAATACCGAAAAAAATTGCAAAAAAAATCAAAAAATTGAAAAATATCAGTCTGTCAATATTCCAGGCCAAAACGGGTTGGGACATACTAAGAAAGAGAGAAAAAAAAAACTGTTCCGGTCCATTCCTACCCAACCCAAACAAGAAAATTCCGAAAAAAAAAAATAGTAAAGAAATTCAAAAAATTAAAAAACATCATTCTAGCGATATTTAAAGTCAAAACATGTTGGGACAGGCCCAGAAAGAGAGAAGAAAAAAATTCGTTCGGGTCCACTCCAACCCAACCCATTCTAAAGAATTTTGAGAAAAAAAATAGGAAAAAAAATTCAAAAAATTCAAAAACATCATTCTTGCATTATTTCAAGGCAAAATGGGTTGGGACAGGCTGAGAAAAAAAGAAAAAAAAAAAATTTTCGTTCCGGTCTGTTTTTACCCGAACCAAACTAGAGAATTCCAAAAAAAAAAATTGCAAAAACATTTAAAGAATTAAAAATATCAGTCTCTCAATATTTCAGGCCAAAACGGGTCAGGACAGACTACAAGAGGGAGAAAAAAAAAATTTCCGGTTCGTTCCTACCTGACCCAAACTAGAGAATTATGAAAAAAAAAAAAGGAAAAAAATTAAAAAAAATTAAAAATATCATTCTGGTATTATTTAAAACAAAAACAGGTCGGGACAGGTCGAGAAAGAGAGGAAAAAAAATTTCGTTTTGGTCCACTCCAACCCGACCCAAACTAAAGAATTCCAAAAAAAAAATAGCAAAAAAATTCAAAAAATTAAAAAACGTCATTCTGGCATTATTTCAAGCCAAAGCGGGTCGGGACAGGCCGAGAAATGGAGGAAATTTTTTTTTTCATTCCAGTCCGTTTCTACACGACCCAAACTAGAGAATTCTGAAAAAAAAAAATAGCTAAAATATTCAAAAAATTAAAAAACATCATTCTAGCATTCTTTGAAGCCAAAACGGGTCGGGACAGGTCCGGAAAGAGAGGAAATTTTTTTTTTCATTCAGCTCCGTTCCTACACGACCCAAACTAGAGAATTCCAAAAAAATAGCAAAAAAAAAAAAAGTCATTCTGGCATTATTTCAAGTCAAAACAGGTCAGGACAGGTCGTGAAAGAGAGAAAAAATAATTTTCGTTCTGGTGTGTTCCTAACCGACCCAAACTACAGAATTCCGAAAAAAAAAAAAAAAAAAAACATCATTCTGGGATTATTTCAAGCCAAAACGGGTTGGGACAGACTAAGAAAGAGGGAAAAAAAAATGTTCCGGTCCGTTCCTACCTGACCCAAACTAGAGAATTTTGAAAAAAAAAATAGTAAAAAAATTAAATAATTAAAAAAAAAAAAAAAAACATCATTCTGGCATGCCAAAACGGGTCGAGATAGGTCAAGAAATAGAGAAAAAATTATTTTCGTTCCAGTCTGTTCCTACCCGACCCAAACTAGAGAATTCCGAAAAAGAAAATAGCAAAAAAATTCAAAAAATTAAAAAACATCATTCTGGATTTATTTCAAGCCAAAACGGGTTGGGAAAGAATGAGAAATTGAGAAAAAAAAAAAAAAAAAACATTTCCGATCCGTTCCTACCCGACCCAAACTAGAGAATTCCTAAAAAAAAAAAAAAAGTAAAAATATTCCAAAATTAAAACAACATCATTCAGGCAATATTTAAAGCCAAAACGGGTCTGGATAGGCAGAGAAAAAAAAATTCTCATTCTGGTCCACTGCAACCCGACCCAAACTAAAGAATTCCCAAAAAAAAAATAGCAAAAAAATTCAAAAGATTAAAAAACATCATTTTGGCATTATTTCAAGCCAAAGCGGGACAGGAAAGGCTGAGACAGAGAAAAAAAAAATTTATTTCCGGTCCATTCATACACAACCCAAACTAGAGAATTTCGAAAAAAATAGCTAAAAAATTAAAAAAATTGAAAAACAACATTCTGGCATTGAGTAAAAACGGGTCGGGACGGCCCAAGAAAGAGAAAATTTTTTTTTTTCGTTCTGGTCCGCTTTTACTCGACCCAAACTAGATAATTCCAAAAAAAAAAATAGCTAAAAATTAAAAAAAAAATTTAAAAAACACCATTCTATCATTATTTTAAGCCAAAACGGGTCGGGACAGAATGAGAAAGAGAGGAAAAAAAAATTTTCGTTCAGCCTACACGACCCAAACGGGAGAATTTCAAAAAACAAATTGCAAAAAAATAAAAAACATCATTCTGGCAATTATTTCAAGGCAAAACGGGTCGGGACAGGTCGAGAATGAGAGGAAAAAAAAAATCATTCCGTTCCATTCCTACCCGAGCCAAACTAGAGAATTTCGAAAAAAAAAAAAAAAAGGAAAAATTTTCAAAAAATCTAAAAAACATCATTCTGGCACTATTTCAAGCAAAAACGGGTCGGGACAGCCCAAGAAAGAGAGAAAAAAATTTTTCATTTCGGTCCGTTCCTACCCGACCCAAACTAGAGAATTCCAAAAAAAAAAATAGCATAAAAAAATTAAAAATTAAAAAACATCATTCTGTCATTATTTCAAGCTAGAACGGTTCGGGACAGACAGAGAAGTATAGAAAAAAAAATTTTCATTCCGATTTATTTCTACTCGACCCAGACTAGAGAATTCAGAAAAAAAAATGCAAAAAAATTCAAAAAATTCAAAAAAATCATTCTGGGATTATTTCAACTCAAAACGGGTCGGGACAGGCCGAGAAAGAGAGAAAAAGAAAATTTCATTCTGGTCCACTCCAATCCAACCCAAACAAAAGAAATCCAATAAAAAAAAATAGAAAAAAAAAATTAAAAATTAAAAAACATCACTCTGTCATTATTTCAAGCCAAAACGGTTCGGGACAGACTGAGAAATAGAGAAAAAAACAAATTTTCGTTCCGATACATTCCTGCCCAACCTAAACTAGAGAATTCAAAAAAAAAATGCAAAAATTATGAAAATTAAAAAAAACATCATTTTGGGATTATTTCAAGCCAAAACTGGTCGGGACAGGCTGAGAAAGAGAGAAAAAAAAAATTTCGTTCTGGTCCGTTTTACCCAACCCAAACTAGAGAATACCGAAAAAAATTGCAAAAAAAATCAAAAAAATGAAAAATATCAGTCTGTCAATATTCCAGGCCAAAACAGGTTGGGACATACTGAGAAAGAGAGAAAAAAAAAAAACTGTTCCGGTCCATTCCTACCCAACCCAAACAAGAAAATTCCGAAAAAAAAAAATAGTAAAGAAATTCAAAAAATTAAAAAACATCATTCTAGCGATATTTAAAGTCAAAACATGTTGGGACAGGCCCAGAAAGAGAGAAGAAAAAAATTCGTTCGGGTCCACTCCAACCCAACCCATTCTAAAGAATTTTGAGAAAAAAAATAGGAAAAAAAATTCAAAAAATTCAAAAACATCATTCTTGCATTATTTCAAGGCAAAATGGGTTGGGACAGGCTGAGAAAAAAAGAAAAAAAGAAAATTTCGTTCCGGTCTCTTTTTACCCGAACCAAACTAGAGAATTCCAAAAAAAAAAAATTGCAAAAACATTTAAAGAATTAAAAATATCAGTCTCTCAATATTTCAGGCCAAAACGGGTCAGGACAGACTACAAGAGGGAGAAAAAAAAAATTTCCGGTTCGTTCCTACCTGACCCAAACTAGAGAATTATGAAAAAAAAAAAAAATGGAAAAAAATTGAAAAAAATTAAAAATATCATTCTGGTATTATTTAAAACAAAAACAGGTCGGGACAGGTCGAGAAAGAGAGGAAAAAAAATTTCGTTTTGGTCCACTCCAACCCGACCCAAACTAAAGAATTCCAAAAAAAAAAAGGCAAAAAAATTCAAAAAATTAAAAAACGTCATTCTGGCATTATTTCAAGCCAAAGCGGGTCGGGACAGGCTGAGAAATGGAGGAAAAATTTTTTTTCATTCCAGTCCGTTTCTACACGACCCAAACTAGAGAATTCTGAAAAAAAAAAAAAAATAGCTAAAATATTCAAAAAATTAAAAAACATCATTCCAGCATTCTTTGAAGCCAAAACGGGTCGGGACAGGTCCGGAAAGAGAGGAAAATTTTTTTTTTCATTCAGCTCCGTTCCTACACGACCCAAACTAGAGAATTCCAAAAAAATAGCAAAAAAAAAAAAACGTCATTCTGGCATTATTTCAAGTCAAAACAGGTCAGGACAGGTCGTGAAAGAGAGAAAAAATAATTTTCGTTCTGGTGTGTTCCTAACCGACCCAAACTACAGAATTCCGAAAAAAAAAAAAAAAAAAACATCATTCTGGGATTATTTCAAGCCAAAACGGGTTGGGACAGACTAAGAAAGAGGGAAAAAAAATGTTCCGGTCCGTTCCTACCTGACCCAAACTAGAGAATTTTGAAAAAAAAAATAGTAAAAAAATTAAATAATTAAAAAAAAAAAAAAAAACATCATTCTGGCATTATTTAAAGCCAGAACGGGTCGGGACAGGCTGAGAAAGAGAAAAAAAAATTTTCATTCTGGTCCACTCGAACCCAACCCAAACTAAAGAATTCAGAAAAAAAAAAAAAAAAAAAAAAAAAAAGCAAAAAAATTCAAAAAAAACTAAAAAACATCATTCTGGCATTATTTCTAGCCAAAGTGGAAGGAAAGGCTGAGAAAGAGAGAAAACCAAAATTTTCGCTTCGATCCATTCGTGCACGACCCAAACTAGAGAATTCTGAAAAAAATAGAAAAAAATTCAAAAAATGGAAAAACATCATTCTGGCATTAAGCTAAAACGGGTCGGGACAGCCCAAGAAAAAGAAAAAAAAATTCGTTCTGGTCCGCTCCTACCCGACCCAAACTAGAGAATTCCGATAAAAAAAAAAGCTTAAAAAAATTAAAAATTAAAAAACATCATTCTGTCATTATTTCAAGCCAGAACGGTTCGGGACAGACAGAGAAATAGAGAAAAAAATGCAAAAATATTCAAGAAATTAAAAAAAAAAAAAAATCATTCTGGGATTATTTCAACTCAAAACGGGTCGGGACAGGCCGAGAAAGAGAGAAAAAGAAAATTTCATTCTAGTCCACTCCAATCCAACCCAAACAAAAGAAATCCGAAAAAAAAATAGAAAAAAAAATTAAAAATTAAAAAACATCATTCCGTCTTTATTTCAAGCCAAAACAGTTCGGGACAAACAGAGAAATAGAGAAAAAAAAAAATTTCATTCCGATACATTACTACCCGACCCAAACTAGAGAATTCAGAAAAAAAAAATGCAAAAAATTTGAAAATTAAAAAAACATCATTTTGGGATTATTTCAAGCCAAAACAGGTCAGGACAGCCCGAGAAAGAGAGAAAATTTTTTTTTCGTTCCGGTCCGTTTTACCTAACCCAAACTAGAGAATACCGAAAAAAATTGCAAAAAAATTCAAAAAATTGAAGAATATCAGTCTGTCAATATTTCAGGCCAAAACGGGTTAGGACAGACTAAGAAAGAGAGAAAAAAAAAATTTGTTCTGGTCTGTTGCTACCCAACCCAAACTAGAAAATTCCGAAAAAAAAATAGTAAAGAATGAAATTTTTCCGTTCATACACAATTTTCTTTGTAGTAATCTTCGAAGTGGCAGTCTATATTTATGACTTTGAATTACTATGAATATTTTATGAAGAGGTTGCATGTATAATAAAGTCTTAGAATATAATTTATTAATAAGGCCTAGAGTGCAATTATATTTATATAGTGGTATTAAATATAATTAATGGTAACTTTGGACTTGTTAAGAGTTGGCAGAAAAGCCCAAGGCCCATTGGAGCTAGTGTCTTATTGGTCCCTTTTGGTCCCACTCCAAGCCACACACTAAAACCCAATTGGAAAGGCCCAATAGGCCAGCCCAATTAGATAATCAGTTAGTTATAAAGGGAGAAACATACAGAATTTTTTCATTAGAAAAAAAGAGAGACATCATTGTGAAATGGTGTGTATGTGTGAGTGAAGCCACTCGTTATTCTCCCTTAGAAACTGATTGAGAGACCACACTTTTTGGGCGTAAAGTGGAATTGGAGTGAAAATTAAAAGTGTTCCCAAGTACTTCTAGTCTTTTGTTTTGAATTTCACTACACCAAGGTACGCAATCTTGTTCTTAAATTCTGAAATTTACATAATGCAAGTTATCAATCATGAATGAAATAGATCCATGTTTGTTGCTTCCGCTGTGTGTTTTGTATGAGATACAAAACCAGATTTTTCCAACAATTGGTATCAGAGCCAGGTTTTCATATCATGATTGTATAGCATGTGACTGAGTATTAGAATCAAAGAAAATCATTTTCTTAGTGTTATGGGATTCTTGAATCAGTAGTGATTGTTCTATATAATCACGTTTAGGATTTTTGATTTCATAATTTGTTTTAAGAGAAGGTGATAGACTTTGCGTTGATGTGAAGAGAATTTCTATTAATATGGATTTCCATCTTCAAAAGAAATTCTCTTGGCCACACAATTAAGATATGGATCCATTCAAAGAAAGTAGTTATTATTGTCTAAGAGAAATTCTTTTAAAGAATTTCATTGCCAAGGATAACCGTTCATGATGATAACCATTGTATTGCATTGGTTTGTTCGAAATGGACATCTTGGCTTAATATTTACTTATTGGATGGTACCGTGTCTTAGTAATTGCCTGGATATGGTTATATGAACCTAATTGTAATAACCATCATGTGCGTGAAGTAGTTATTGTCAATGGTAGTTATTGAAATGAAGGGTAGTTATTCTAATGCTCTAACCGATATATCCAAACCGTCTTCAAGTTTATGTTTTGGATATAGTTATTCAAATAACTATCATTTGCATGTATCAATTCATTGCACAACTTGGATTCTTCATTGCATGGCTTGGATGTTAATGCACCGCTTGGATATAAATATATGTTAAGGCTTGCATGGTTTGATTATTATATGCATGTAATATGTGCCTTGTATGTATTGAATGCTTTATATACAATTTACACTGAATCCGTATATTTTTTGATATATATATATGGGTTTACATGCAAATTTTTATAAAGGATTCATCATATTGTTGCTTGCCTTGGTTTATATATTTATATATATTAATGCTAGATTAAAGTATTCATTTAATGAAATTTATTCCTAATGAGATTAGGATTATGTTTTCAAGGGTTTCTAGCATTATTATGGTTCTTCATCTTAAAAACCTTTAATTTAAAATATCTAGTGGGAGAGAGATACAAGGGTTGGATCTCACGGCCTCCATTATCAGTTCATAGTAGTCTTGGCGTATATGCCTTGCGATCCCAAAGGAGGGTGTTTACTTCATAGTACTACAAGATTGAACTAACCTGTTTAAAGTAGTGTGGACAAGCACCTCGTCTTGGAGTATATGCCTCGCGATCCCAAAGGAGGGTGTTTTGTTCCATGGTACTACAAGTTTAAACATTATAAGGGAGATGAAATGTGGCTACACATGATTCTAGATAATTGTGTACACTAGACTAAATGTAATGTTAACCTCCCAAAGGAGCTATGCCATTATCATTTAGAGGCTAAAGCTAATGTGGCATATTATTAGTGTATGATAAGAGTTATCATGATAGCACTAATAATGAGAATGTTCTCAATCAATTAATGTGTTTATAATAAACTTGCTACCAAGGAATTATAGACATGGATTGGTTTGTCGTTGCATATATGATTTTATGGTTTTATAAGGTTCCATATTATATGTTTATATGCTAAATTGATAGTGTCCAGTTTACTTATTATATTCATGTTTGTTATTTTCAGATTTAATATCATGGCATCATTTAGCCCACTTGTTACTATTCTTAATCAAAACAAACTGGCTGGATCCAATTATGTTGACTGGAAAAGAAATTTGGACATTGTTCTTATTGTTGAAGAGCACAAATATGTGCTTACTCAACCATGTCCTAGCTTTCCATCATTAGATGCTCCTCTTGAGGAAAAACAGCGATATGATCGTTGGCAGAAATCTAATAAGATGGCTAAGTGCTATATCCTAGCATCTATTTCAAATGTTCTACAGCATCAAATGCAGGATGTAGAACTAGCTTCAGACATTATGCTAAATCTGAAGGAGATGTTTGGTGAGCAAGGCCGTTCTACAAGGCAAGAAACTATGAGGCAGATTTATAATACCAAAATGGCTGAAGGTACTTCAGTAAGGGAGCATTGTCTTAGGATGATCTCTAATCTGAATACATTGGAAGTTTTAGGTGCCGATATTGATGGAGAATCCTAAGTGGATATGATACTCCAGTCACTACCAGAATCATTCAAGGAATTCAGACTTAACTATAATATGAACAAAAAGATTTATACATCATTTGAATTGATGAATGAGTTGGTGGCGGCGGAAGGCATCCTTGGTACTTCTAGTGTTGATACTAATATGGCTGAAGCTTCTACTTCTCGACCTAAGTCGAAAGGCAAGGGTAAGAAGAAGAAGAAGAAGAAAAGACTTCTCCAAGAAAGATGGTAAACAAGTTGCCTTAGGAGTTGCCAACAAAGGAAAGAAAACCAAAGGAAAATGTTTCCATTGTGGTGAGAAAGGACATTGGAAGAGGAATTGTCCAATATTTAAGGCTGCCAAGAATAAAGGTATGAAAAGTACATTCCTTCTTAAAACATGTTTGGTACAGAATCCCACAGATTCCTGGTGTGTGGATTCAGGTTGTACTAATCATATTTGCAAATCTTTGCAGGGGTTTCAGGAGACCAGAAAAGAAACATATAGAATTTTTTCATTAGAAAAAAAGAGAGACATCATTGTGAAATGGTATGTATGTGTGAGTGAAGCCACTCGTTATTCTCCCTTAGAAACTGATTGAAAGACCACACTTCTTGGGCGTAAAGTGGAATTGGAGTGAAGATTAAAAGTGTTCCCAAGTACTTCTAGTCTTTTGTTTTGAATTTCACTACACCAAGGTACGCAATCTTGTTCTTAAATTCTAAAATTTACATAATGCAAGTTATCAATCATGAATGAAATAGATCCATGTTTGTTGCTTCCGCTGTGTGTTTTGTATGAGATACAAAACCAGATTTTTCCAACATCTTACCTTGCAAACTATATCTTACGAACTGCATTCCTATCCATACCTTGCAAACTGTCATCTTATACTCTGTGTTCGTGTCTTTATCTTGCAAACTATACCCATTCTTCTTGCAAACTGTCATCTTGCAAACTGTTATCTTGCAAACTGTGCTTTACTTTTCTTGCAAACTATCTTTATATTTCAGCATTGGGCCATTAAATATGGTCTTATTGCCCTTGGGGTAGAGGTCGATTTGAGGAGCATCACCTTAGTTAAGACTCATTTTGACGGGCTTTCCTCTGAGGAGGTGGGTTAAACATTAAATTTTCCCTATTACTTTCTCTTACATGCCCTTAGGATTATTCATCTAGCCCTATGTGTTGTCATAGGTCATTTGGAATCCATGGGCAAGAGCCCCTGCTGTTGCAAACCCAAACTTGGAGGCTGCTGCCATCATCACTTCCGAGATCACCCAGCCCTTCGAAGGTGCCGGTCAGAGGGTCCTTTACTTGGTGAAAGGGGTATGCTACCAACTAGTGGGTGAGGATGCAATGGCGGTTGAATTATGATATCTCTCTCTTGATTTAGAACGTGCTTGACATTGCGAAGAAACTTAAATAGTATGTGCTAAGCTATTTCTGTTTTTTTGTGAGTATGTACTAGTTTGTACATGTACTCAAGGGTTAATTAAGAAATTGATATTTCTTGTTTGTGTACCCTCTATAGCTTAGTTAAGCACTACCATGCATTGCATTTGCATTGTTCATTTAGCATAATGTGTGCTTTTTGTTTTTGGTCATAAAATTCTTTAAACTTATCCAAATCCAGACATTCCGTGCACATAATGTACACAATTTTCTGTTTATTTTATAGAGTTCTGGATAATCAATTTCTTTGCAGATCGAGACATTCCGTACATATATTAGGCACAATTTTTCATAGATATACGAAGTTTTGGATATTTAATTTCTCTGTAGATCCCGACATTTCATACGTATATTCTACACAATTTCACGCTGATTCTACGCAGTTTAGGATATTCATGATAACCACTTTTCACAATGATGTCTCTCTTTTTTTCTAATGAAAAAATTCTGTATGTTTCTCCCTTTATAACTAACTGATTATCTAATTGGGCTGGCCTATTGGGCCTTTCCAATTGGGTTTTAGTGTGTGGCTTGAAGTGGGACCAAAAGGGACCAATAAGACACTAGCTCCAATGGGCCTTGGGCTTTTCTATCAACTCTTGACAAGTCCAAAGTTACCATTAATTATATTTAATACCACTATATAAATATAATTGCACTCTAGGCCTTATTAATAAATTATATCCTAAGACTTTATTATACATGCAATCCTTTCGTAAAATATTCGTAGTAATTCAAAGTCATAAATATAGACTGCCACTTTGAAGATTACTACATCTTAATCCTTGAGTACCCGGTTTAATCCTTTTAAGTTATTCATCATATATTTATCAAATCCAATTTCATAAATATATACTTTAGTAATTTCTTACCAAAGTGGTTAGGCCTAACTCTTTGAATAACAAACCCATTAAACTTATCTCAAGGGAATATTTTGTATCTCCGTTAAGAGACTATGAATTCCATCTTGAAAATATATGTTCCATCAACACTAGATGTGGCTGCCCAACATACTGAGATTTTGACCGTTACTTTAGATCTCACTCCTGATATATCAATGCAACTTACATTTCATGATCAGGTCCATTATTCTCTCAGGATTAAGAGTTCATGCAAATATAAGTCGTGAGATTTATTATTCAATTGACAGTCGTTTGGAGAATAATAAATCTCACAGCGGTCCAGTTCAATATGTCTTAACTCTTAAAACATACCAACATATCAACTAGAAGTCACCACTTCCATGATCAAGACAAATCATCTTAGTTAATATGTTATAGTCTTCACAGATGAAATGCCCAATTTCATCACCGACTATGAACCAAATTCTGAGTTTACAAAGAACTTGTGACTTATATCTTCTGTGACTAAATCACATACTATGCATCTCATGGCCTATATGATAATGTCCAAATATTCAAGTTACCATTATTTCAGATAATAATAAAACAACTTTATTAATTACAATATTAAGTCATACATCATGTCATACATAATATAATACATAGCATCATACAATAGGATTCTAGGGCACAAATCCCAACAATCTCCCACTTGCCCTAAAGACTATTGTGCACTAATCTAACTCCCATTCCTTCTAAATGTGATTCGAAGGTCTTTTGAGGCAAGTCTTTGGTAAAGGGATCTGCTAGATTATTTGCACTTTCAATCTTTGCTACCACCACATCTCCACGAGCAATAATATCTCTAATGATGTGATACTTTCTTTCGATGTGCTTTCCTTTCTTGTGGTTCCTTGGATCTTTTGATTATGCAACTGCACCACTATTGTCGCAAAACAATGTGATGGTGGGAACTTGTTCCATTCTCATTACACCAAGGTCAGAAAGGAATTTCTTGAGCCATACAGCTTCCTTTGCTGCTTCACAAGCAGCAACGTATTCTGTTTCCATGGTGGAGTCCGCAATACAAGATTGTTTGACACTTTTCCAAGTTATGGCTCCACCTCCCAAGGTGAAAACACATCCTGATGTGGATTTTCTGAAATCTAGATCTGATTGAAAGTTTGAATCTGTATAGCCAATGGGTATCAAATCCTCACTTCGGTAAACAAGCACATAATCTCTCGGTCTCCGTAGATACTTGAGAATATGTTTTACAGCTTGCCAATGTTTTGGTCCTGGATTTGATTGATATCGGCTGACCATGCCAACTGAATAACAAATATTTGGTCTAGTACAAAGCATGGCATACATGAGACTTCCTACTGCAGAAGCATAAGGAACTTGTCTCATCATATTTTCTTCCTCTTGAGTCTTAGGCCTTTGGTCATCAAACAGAGGAACTCCATGTCTAAAAGGAAGCAATCCCTTTTTGGAGTTTTGCATGCTAAACCGCTCTAGAACCTTATCTATATATCTAGTTTGTGATAAACCTAACATCTTATTCTTGCGATCTCGCCAAAGCTTGATCCCTAGAATAAAGTTAGCTTCATTTAAGTCCTTCATATCAAATTGGCTTGACAACCAAACTTTTACTGATGACATTACCCCTACATCATTTCCAATGAGTAGAATGTCATCAACATAAAGCACTAGGAACATTACTACTTTATCTCGATGTCTTTTGTACACACATGGTTCATCAAGATTTTGTTCAAAACCAAATGACTTGATTGCTTAATCAAATCTGATGTTCCATGACCTAGATGCTTGCTTAAGTCCATAAATGGACCTTTTCAACTTGCATACCATATACTCTTGGTTCTTTGTTATGAAACCTTCCGATTGCATCATATAGATTTCTTCTTTAAGATTGCCATTAAGAAATGCAGTCTTGACATTCATTTGCCAAATCTCATAATCATAATGAGCAGCAATGGATAAAAGAATTCTAATAGATTTAAGCATGGCTACTAGCGAAAAAGTTTCATCATAGTCAATACCTTCTTTTTGTGTATATCCTTTCGCCACTAGTTTTGCTTTAAAGGTTTCAACTTTTCCATCTATTCCTCTCTTTTTCTTGTAAACCCATTTGCAACCAACAGGTTTAATGTCGTTAGGTGCCTTTACAAGATCTCAAACTTGATTGGAATACATAGAATCTAATTCAGATTTCATAGCTTTGACCCAATGATGTGCATCTATATCATTCATTGCCTCTTCATAAGTGTAGGGATCTGATTCAGCCTCTTCTAAGATAGCTTCATAAGTTTCTCCTAAACCTATAAATCTTATAGGAGGCCGAATAATTCTCCCACTACGATGAGGCACCTGTGTACTAGTCATCTTATGAGTAATATCTTGTGGTGTATCTAATACAGCCACATCATCCTTAGTTTCATCCATTGGTTGTTCATTTACAGGTTCATTCATTTCAGCCAAAACAACTTTATTTCTAGGATCAAAATTATTCATATAATCATCTTCCAAAAATTTGGCATGTGTGCTAACAAACACTTTGTTATCTTTATGATTATAGAATAAATAACCCTTTGTTTCATTTGAATACCCTAAAAACATGCATACTTCAGTTTTAGCTTCCAACTTATCAGACTTCCTTTTCAACACATGTGCTGGACATCCCCAAATGTGGAGATATTTCATACTAGGCTTACGCCCACTCCACAATTCCTTAGGTGTGTTGGGAACAGATTTTGATGGAACTAAATTCAAAATATGCATTGCAGTTTTTAGTGCATATCCCCAAAAGGAAACTTGTAAAGTTGAGTAACTCATCATGGACCTAACCATTTCTAAAAGAGTCCTATTCCTTCTTTTTGCTATACCATTCTGTTGGGGAGTTTCAGGTGCAGTCAATTGGGATATAATCCCATTTTGAGTTAAGTAATCCTTGAAATCCCCAAGAAGGTATTCACCACCACGATTAGATCGGATGGCTTTTATGTGTTTACCTAATTGATTCTCAACTTCAGCCCTAAACTCTTTGAACTTTTCAAAGGCTTCGGACTTCCGTCTCATTAGGTATACATAACCATATTTTGAGTAATCATCGGTAAAAGTGATGAAGTACTCATAACCTCCTTTTGCTTGGGTTGACATAGGACCACATACATCTGTATGAACTAATTCAAGCAATTCTTGGGCTCTTCTACCTTTTGCATTAAAAGGTCGTTTGGTCATTTTGCCTTCCAAACAAGATTCACAAACTGAAAATTCATCAAAGTCCAATGGCTCTAAGAGTCCATCTTTGATCAGTCTTTGAATTCTGTTTGGATTAATATGACCCAAACGCAAGTGCCAAAAATATGCTTCATTAGTAGAAGGAAACTTTCTCTTTAATGATTTTACATGAGAGTTATGACCTAATTCAGAATTATGTAATTCATGCTTATCAGGAGTTAAAATATAAAGACCATCCACAATATTGCCAGAACAGATAAACACTTTATCCTTCTTTATTACAACATTGTCTTTTAGGATAACATAATATCCATGTTTACCTAAATAAGTTGCAGAAATTAAATTCCTACGAACATTAGGTACATACAAACAGTCTTCCAATATTAAAACTCTAGATTCAAAACATAAATTAAACACTCCAATAGCTATAACTGGAATCCTGCTCCCATCAGCCAAGGTAAGAAACATTTCCTCTTCATTCAGTTTTCTGGTCTCCTGAAATCCCTGCAAAGATTTGCAAATATGATTAGTACAACCTGAATCCACACACCAGGAATCTGTGGGATTCTGTACCAAACATGTTTTAAGAAGGAATGTACTTTTCATACCTTTATTCTTGGCAGCCTTAAATATTGGACAATTCCTCTTCCAATGTCCTTTCTCACCACAATGGAAACATTTTCCTTTGGTTTTCTTTCCTTTGTTGGCAACTCCTAAGGTAACTTGTTTACCATCTTTCTTGGAGAAGTCTTTCTTCTTCTTCTTCTTCTTACCCTTGCCTTTCGACTTAGGTCGAGAAATAGAAGCTTCAGCCATATTAGTATCAACACTAGAAGTACCAAGGATGCCTTCCGCCGCCACCAACTCATTCATCAATTCAAATGATGTATAAATCTTTTTGTTCATATTATAGTTAAGTCTGAATTCCTTGAATGATTCTGGTAGTGACTGGAGTATCATATCCACTTAGGATTCTCCATCAATATCGGCACCTAAAACTTCCAATGTATTCAGATTAGAGATCATCCTAAGACAATGCTCCCTTACTAAAGTACCTTCAGCCATTTTGGTATTATAAATCTGCCTCATAGTTTCTTGCCTTGTAGAACGGCCTTGCTCACCAAACATCTCCTTCAGATTTAGTATAATGTCCGAAGCTAGTTCTACATCCTGCATTTGATGCTGTAGAACATTTGAAATAGATGCTAGGATATAGCACTTAGCCATCTCATTAGATTTCTGCCAACGATCATATCGCTGTTTTTCCTCAAGAGGAGCATCTAATGATGGAAAGCTAGGACATGGTTGAGTAAGCACATATTTGTGCTCTTCAACAATAAGAACAATGTCCAAATTTCTTTTCCAGTCAACATAATTGGATCCAGCCAGTTTGTTTTGATTAAGAATAGTAACAAGTGGGCTAAATGATGCCATGATATTAAATCTGAAAATAACAAACATGAATATAATAAGTAAACTGGACACTATCAATTTAGCATATAAACATATAATATGGAACCTTATAAAACCATAAAATCATATATGCAACGACAAACCAATCCATGTCTATAATTCCTTGGTAGCAAGTTTATTATAAACACATTAATTGATTGAGAACATTCTCATTATTAGTGCTATCATGATAACTCTTATCATACACTAATAATATGCCACATTAGCTTTAGCCTCTAAATGATAATGGCATAGCTCCTTTGGGAGGTTAACATTACATTTAGTCTAGTGTACACCATTATCTAGAATCATGTGTAGCCACATTTCATCTCCCTTATAATGTTTAAACTTGTAGTACCATGGAACAAAACACCCTCCTTTGGGATCGCGAGGCATATACGCCAAGACGAGGTGCTTGTCCACACTACTTTAAACAGGTTAGTTCAATCTTGTAGTACTATGAAGTAAACACCCTCCTTTGGGATCGCAAGGCATATACGCCAAGACTTCTATGAACTGATAATGGAGGCCGTGAGATCCAACCCTTGTATCTCTCTCCCACTAGATATTTTAAATTAAAGGTTTTTAAGATGAAGAACCATAATAATGCTAGAAACCCTTGAAAACATAATCCTAATCTCATTAGGAATAAATTTCATTAAATGAATACTTTAATCTAGCATTAATATATATAAATATATAAACCAAGGCAAGCAACAATATGATGAATCCTTTATAAAAATTTGCATGTAAACCCATATATATATATCAAAAAATATACGGATTCAGTGTAAATTGTATATAAAGCATTCAATACATACAAGGCACATATTACATGCATATAATAATCAAACCATGCAAGCCTTAACATATATTTATATCCAAGCGGTGCATTAACATCCAAGCCATGCAATGAAGAATCCAAGTTGTGCAATGAATTGATACATGCAAATGATAGTTATTTGAATAACTATATCCAAAACATAAACTTGAAGACGGTTTGGATATATCGGTTAGAGCATTAGAATAACTACCCTTCATTTCAATAACTACCATTGACAATAACTACTTCACGCACATGATGGTTATTACAATTAGGTTCATATAACCATATCCAGGCAATTACTAAGACACGGTACCATCCAATAAGTAAATATTAAGCCAAGATGTCCATTTCGAACAAACCAATGCAATACAATGGTTATCATCATGAACGGTTATCCTTGGCAATGAAATTCTTTAAAAGAATTTCTCTTAGACAATAATAACTACTTTCTTTGAATGGATCCATATCTTAATTGTGTGGCCAAGAGAATTTCTTTTGAAGATGGAAATCCATATTAATAGAAATTCTCTTCACATCAACGCAAAGTCAATCACCTTCTCTTAAAACAAATTATGAAATCAAAAATCCTAAACGTGATTATATAGAACAATCACTACTGATTCAAGAATCCCATAACACTAAGAAAATGATTTTCTTTGATTCTAATACTCAGTCACATGCTATACAATCATGATATGAAAACCTGGCTCTGATACCAATTGTTGGAAAAATCTGGTTTTGTATCTCATACAAAACACACAGCGGAAACAACAAACATGGATCTATTTCATTCATGATTGATAACTTGCATTATGTAAATTTCAGAATTTAAGAACAAGATTGCGTACCTTGGTGTAGTGAAATTCAAAACAAAAGACTAGAAGTACTTGGGAACACTTTTAATTTTCACTCCAATTCCACTTTACGCCCAAAAAGTGTGGTCTCTCAATCAGTTTCTAAGGGAGAATAACGAGTGGCTTCACTCACACATACACACCATTTCACAATGATGTCTCTCTTTTTTTCTAATGAAAAAATTCTGTATGTTTCTCCCTTTATAACTAACTGATTATCTAATTGGGCTGGCCTATTGGGCCTTTCCAATTGGGTTTTAGTGTGTGGCTTGGAGTGGGACCAAAAGGGACCAATAAGACACTAGCTCCAATGGGCCTTGGGCTTTTCTGCCAACTCTTAACAAGTCCAAAGTTACCATTAATTATATTTAATACCACTATATAAATATAATTGCACTCTAGGCCTTATTAATAAATTATATTCCAAGACTTTATTATACATGCAACCTCTTCATAAAATATTCATAGTAATTCAAAGTCATAAATATAGACTGCCACTTCGAAGATTACTACAAAGAAAATTGTGTATGAACGGAAAAATTTCATTCTTTACTATTTTTTTTTCGGAATTTTCTAGTTTGGGTTGGGTAGCAACAGACCAGAACAAATTTTTTTTTTCTCTCTTTCTTAGTCTGTCCTAACCCGTTTTGGCCTGAAATATTGACAGACTGATATTCTTCAATTTTTTGAATTTTTTTGCAATTTTTTTCGGTATTCTCTAGTTTGGGTTAGGTAAAACGGACCGGAACGAAAAAAAAATTTTCTCTCTTTCTCGGGCTGTCCTGACCTGTTTTGGCTTGAAATAATCCCAAAATGATGTTTTTTTAATTTTCAAATTTTTTGCATTTTTTTTTTCTGAATTCTCTAGTTTGGGTCGGGTAGTAATGTATCGGAATGAAATTTTTTTTTTTCTCTATTTCTCTGTTTGTCCCGAACTGTTTTGGCTTGAAATAAAGACGGAATGATGTTTTTTAATTTTTAATTTTTTTTTCTATTTTTTTTTCGAATTTCTTTTGTTTGGGTTGGATTGGTGTGGACTAGAATGAAATTTTCTTTTTCTCTCTTTCTCGGCCCGTCCCGACCCGTTTTGAGTTGAAATAATCCCAGAATGATTTTTTTTTTTTTTTTAATTTCTTGAATATTTTTGCATTTTTTTCTCTATTTCTCTGTCTGTCCCGAACCGTTCTGGCTTGAAATAATGACAGAATAATGTTTTTTAATTTTTAATTTTTTTAAGCTTTTTTTTTTTTATCGGAATTCTCTAGTTTGGGTCGGGTAGGAGCGGACCAGAACGAATTTTTTTTTCTTTTTCTTGGGCTGTCCCGACCCGTTTTAGCTTAATGCCAGAATGATGTTTTTCCATTTTTTGAATTTTTTTCTATTTTTTTCAGAATTCTCTAGTTTGGGTCGTGCACGAATGGATCGAAGCGAAAATTTTGGTTCTCTCTTTCTCAGCCTTTCCTGTTCCACTTTGGCTAGAAATAATGCCAGAATGATGTTTTTTAGTTTTTTTTGAATTTTTTTGCTTTTTTTTTTTTTTTTTTTTTCTGAATTCTTTAGTTTGGGTTGGGTTCGAGTGGACCAGAATGAAAATTTTTTTTTCTCTTTCTCAGCCTGTCCCGACCCGTTCTGGCTTTAAATAATGCCAGAATGATGTTTTTTTTTTTTTTTTTAATTATTTAATTTTTTTACTATTTTTTTTTTCAAAATTCTCTAGTTTGGGTCAGGTAGGAACGGACCGGAACATTTTTTTTTCCCTCTTTCTTAGTCTGTCCCAACCCGTTTTGGCTTGAAATAATCCCAGAATGATGTTTTTTTTTTTTTTTTTTTTTCGGAATTCTGTAGTTTGGGTCGGTTAGGAACACACCAGAACGAAAATTATTTTTTCTCTCTTTCACGACCTGTCCTGACCTGTTTTGACTTGAAATAATGCCAGAATGACGTTTTTTTTTTTTTGCTATTTTTTTGGAATTCTCTAGTTTGGGTCGTGTAGGAACGGAGCTGAATGAAAAAAAAATTTTCCTCTCTTTCCGGACCTGTCCCGACCCGTTTTGGCTTCAAAGAATGCTAGAATGATGTTTTTTAATTTTTTGAATATTTTAGCTATTTTTTTTTTTTCAGAATTCTCTAGTTTGGGTCGTGTAGAAACGGACTGGAATGAAAAAAAATTTTTCCTCCATTTCTCAGCCTGTCCCGACCCGCTTTGGCTTGAAATAATGCCAGAATGACGTTTTTTAATTTTTTGAATTTTTTTGCTATTTTTTTTTTGGAATTCTTTAGTTTGGGTTGGGTTGGAGTGGACCAAAACGAAATTTTTTTTCCTCTCTTTCTCGACCTGTCCCGACCTGTTTTTGTTTTAAATAATACCAGAATGATATTTTTAATTTTTTTTTAATTTTTTTCCTTTTTTTTTTTTCATAATTCTCTAGTTTGGGTCAGGTAGGAACGAACCGGAAATTTTTTTTTTCTCCCTCTTGTAGTCTGTCCTGACCCGTTTTGGCCTGAAATATTGAGAGACTGATATTTTTAATTCTTTAAATGTTTTTGCAATTTTTTTTTGGAATTCTCTAGTTTGGTTCGGGTAAAAACAGACCGGAACGAAAATTTTTTTTTTTCTTTTTTTCTCAGCCTGTCCCAACCCATTTTGCCTTGAAATAATGCAAGAATGATGTTTTTGAATTTTTTTTCCTATTTTTTTTCTCAAAATTCTTTAGAATGGGTTGGGTTGGAGTGGACCCGAACGAATTTTTTTCTTCTCTCTTTCTGGGCCTGTCCCAACATGTTTTGACTTTAAATATCGCTAAAATGATGTTTTTTAATTTTTTGAATTTCTTTACTATTTTTTTTTTTCGGAATTTTCTTGTTTGGGTTGGGTAGGAATGGACCGGAACAGTTTTTTTTTTTCTCTCTTTCTCAGTATGTCCCAACCCGTTTTGGCCTGGAATATTGACAGACTGATATTTTTCAATTTTTTGATTTTTTTTGCAATTTTTTTCGGTATTCTCTAGTTTGGGTTGGGTAAAACGGACCAGAACGAAATTTTTTTTTCTCTCTTTCTCAGCCTGTCCCGACCAGTTTTGGCTTGAAATAATCCCAAAATGATGTTTTTTTTAATTTTCATAATTTTTGCATTTTTTTTTTTGAATTCTCTAGTTTCGGTTGGGTAGGAATGTATCGGAACGAAAATTTATTTTTTTCTCTATTTCTCAGTCTGTCCCGAACCGTTTTGGCTTGAAATAATGACAGAGTGATGTTTTTTAATTTTTAATTTTTTTTTTCTATTTTTTTTATTGGATTTCTTTTGTTTGGGTTGGATTGGAGTGGACCAGAATGAAATTTTCTTTTTCTCTCTTTCTCGGCCTGTCCCGACCCGTTTTGAGTTGAAATAATCCCAGAATGATTTTTTTGAATTTTTTGAATTTTTTTGCATTTTTTTTTTCTGAATTCTCTAGTCTGGGTCGAGTAGAAATAAATCGGAATGAAAATTTTTTTTTCTATACTTCTCTGTCTGTCCCGAACCGTTCTAGCTTGAAATAATGACAGAATGATGTTTTTTAATTTTTAATTTTTTTATGCTATTTTTTTTTTCGGAATTCTCTAGTTTGGGTCGGGTAGGAACGGACCGAAATGAAAATTTTTTTTTCTCTCTTTCTTGGGCTGTCCCGACCCGTTTTTGCTTGAAATAGTGCCAGAATGATGTTTTTTAGATTTTTTGAAAATTTTTCCTTTTTTTTTTTTTTTCGAAATTCTCTAGTTTGGCTCGGGTAGGAATGGAACGGAATGAATTTTTTTTTTCTCTCATTCTCGACCTGTCCCGACCCGTTTTGCCTTGAAATAATTGCCAGAATGATGTTTTTTATTTTTTTGCAATTTGTTTTTTGAAATTCTCCCGTTTGGGTCGTGTAGGCTGAACGAAAATTTTTTTTTCCTCTCTTTCTCATTCTGTCCCGACCCGTTTTGGCTTAAAATAATGATAGAATGGTGTTTTTTAATTTTTTTTTTTTTTATTTTTAGCTTTTTTTTTTTTTGGAATTATCTAGTTTGGGTCGAGTAAAAGCGGACCAGAACGAAAAAAAAAATTTTCCTCTTTCTTGGGCCGTCCCGACCCGTTTTTACTCAATGCCAGAATGTTGTTTTTCAATTTTTTTAATTTTTTAGCTATTTTTTTCGAAATTCTCTAGTTTGGGTTGTGTATGAATGGACCGGAAATAAATTTTTTTTTTCTCTGTCTCGGCCTTTCCTGTCCCGCTTTGGCTTGAAATAATGCCAAAACGATGTTTTTTAATCTTTTGAATTTTTTTGCTATTTTTTTTTTGGGAATTCTTTAGTTTGGGTCGGGTTGCAGTGGACCAGAATGAAAAATTTTTTTTCTCTGCCTATCCAGACCCTTTTTGGCTTTAAATATTGCCTGAATGATGTTGTTTTAATTTTGGAATATTTTTACTTTTTTTTTTTTTTTTAGGAATTCTCTAGTTTGGGTCGGGTAGGAACGGATCGGAAATTTTTTTTTTTTTTTCTCAATTTTTCATTCTTTCCCGACCCGTTTTGGCTTGAAATAAATCCAGAATGATGTTTTTTAATTTTTTGAATTTTTTTGCTATTTTCTTTTTCGGAATTCTCTAGTTTGGGTCGGGTAGGAACAGACTGGAACGAAAATCATTTTTTCTCTATTTCTTGACCTATCTCGACCCGTTTTGGCTTGAAATAATGTCAAAATGATGTTTTTTTTTTTTTTTTTTCCTTTTTTTTTTTTTTTGGGAATTCTCTAGTTTGGGTCATGTAGGAACGGAGCTGAACGAAATTTTTTTTTTCTCTCTTTCTCGGCCTTTCCTGCTCCGCTTTGGCTTGAAATAACGCCAGAATGACGTTTTTTAATCTTTTGAATTTTCTTGCTATTTTTTTTTCGGAATTCTTTAGTTTGGGTCGGGTTGGAGTGGACCAGAACGATTTTTTTTCTTTTTTCTCTGCTTGTCCAGACCCGTTTTGGCTTTAAACAATGCCCGAATGATGTTTTTTCAATTTTTTTAATATTTTTACTTTTTTTTTTTTAGGAATTCTCTTGTTTGGGTCGGGTAGGAACGGATCGGAAATGTATTTTTTTCTCTCTCTTTCTCATTCTGTCCCGACCCGTTTTGGCTTGAAATAATTCCAGAATGATGTTTTTTAATTTTTTGAATTTTTTTCTATTTTTTTTTTCATAATTCTCTAGTTTGGGTCGGGTAGAAACAGAGCGGAACGAAAATAATTTTTTCTCTATTTCTTGACCTATCTCGACCCGTTTTGGCTTGAAATAATGTCAAAATGATGTTTTTTATTTTTTCGCTATTTTTTTTGGGAATTTTCTAGTTTGGGTCGTGTAGGAATGGAGCTGAACCAATTTTTTTTTTTCCTCTCTTTCTCAGCCTGTCCTGATTCGTTTTGGCTTCAAATAATACTAGAATGATGTTTTTTAATTTTTTGAATTTTTTAGCTTTTTTTTTTTTGGGAATTCTCTAGTTTGGGTCGGGTAGGAACGAACCGGAACGAAAAATTATTTTTCTCTCTCACTTGGGCTGTCTTGACCCGTTTTTGCTTGAAATAGTGCCAGAATTAGGTTTTTTAGATTTTTTTGAATTTTTTCCTAATTTTTTTTCAAAATTCTCTTGTCTGGGTCGGGTAGGAACGGACATGAATGAATTTTTTTTTTCTCTCATTCTTGACCTGTCCCAACCTGTTTTGCCTTGAAATAATTCCCGAACAATGTATTTTAATTTTTTGCTATTTTTTTCGGAATTCTCTGGTTTGGGTCATGTTGGAATGGAGCGGAACGAAATTTTTTTTTCCTCTCTTTCTCAATCTCTCCCAGCCCGTTTTGGCTCGAAATAATGATAGAATGGTGTTTTTTTAATTTTTAGCTATTTTTTTTCGGAATTATCTAGTTTGGGTCGGGTAGGAGTGGACCAGAACGTTTTTTTTTTTTCTCTCTTTTGGCTGTCCCGAACCGTTTTAGCTCAATTCCAGAATGATCTTTTTCAATTTTTTTGCTATTTTTTTCAGAATTCTCTAATTTGGGTCGCGTAGAATCGGACCGGAACGAAAAAAAAAATTTTCCTCTATCTCTCGGCTTGTCCCGACCCGCTTTGGCTCGAAATAATGCTAGAATGATGTTTTTTTTTTTTTAATTTTTTGAATTTTTTTTCTTAATTCTTTAGTTTGGGTCGAGTTGGAGTGGACCAGAACGAAATTTTTTTTTTCTCTTTCTCTGCCTGTCCTGAACCGTTTTGGCTTTAAATAAGGCCAGACTAATGTTTTTTAATTTTTGGAATTTTTTTGCTTTTTTTTTTTTTTTTTTTTTTTTTCAGAATTCTTTACAATGGGTTGGGTTGGAGTGGACCAGAACGAATTTTTTTCTTCTCTCTTTCTCGGCCTGTCCCGACCCGTTTTGACTTTAAATATCACCAAGATTATGTTTTTTAATTTTTTGAATTTCTTTACTATTTTTTTTTCGGAATTTTCTAGTTTGGGTTGGGTAGGAACGGACCGGAACAATTTTTTTTTTTCTCTCTTTCTCAGTCGTCCCAACCCGTTTTGGCCTGTAATATTGACAGACTAATATTTTTGAATTTTTTTGAATTTTTTTTGGTATTCTCTAGTTTGGGTTGGGTAAAATGAGCCGGAACGATTTTTTTTTTCTCTCTCTTTCTCAGCCTGTCCCTACCTGTTTTGCCTTGAAATAATCCCAGAATGATGTTTTTTTAATTTTCTAAATTTTTGCATTTTTTTTTCTCAATTCTCTAGTTTGGGTCGCGTAGGAACGGATCGGAATGAAAATTTTTTTTTCTCTATTTCTCAGTCTGTCCTGAACCGTTTCGGCTTGAAATAATGACAGAATGATGTTTTTTAATTTTTTGAATTTTTTTACTATTTTTTTTCGGAATTCTCTAGTTTGTGTCGGGTAGGAACAGACCGGAAAATTTTTTTTTTCCTCTCTTTCTCTATCTGTCCCAACCTGTTTTGGCTTGAAATAATCCCAGAATGATGTTTTTTAGCTTTTTGAATTTTTTTGCTTTTTTTTTTTTTTTTTTTTTTTTTTTTTTTTCGGAATTCTCTAGTTTGGGTCGGGTAGGAACAGACCGGAACGAAAATTATTTTTTCTCTTTCTTGACCTGTCCTGATCCGTTTTGGCTTGAAATAGTGCCAGAATGATGTTTTTTAGATTTTTTTTTTTTTTTTTTTTTTTTTTTTTTTTTTTTGAAATTCTGTAGTTTGGGTCGGGTAGGAACGGACCGGAATGAATTTTTTTTTTCTCTCATTCTCGACCTGTCCCGACCCGTTTTGCCTTGAAATAATGCCAAAATGATTTTTTTTTTTTTTTGGCTATTTTTTTCAGAATTCTCTAGTTTGCGTTGTGTAGGAATGGAGCTGAACGAAAAATTTTTTTTCCTCTCTTTCTCAATCTTTCCCGACCCGTTTTGGCTTGAAATAATGATAGAATGATGTTTTTCTTTAATTTTTTAGCTATTTTTTTTCGGAATTATCTAGTTTGGGTCGGGTAGGAGCAGACTAGAACGAAATTTTTTTGCTCAGTGCCAAAATGATGTTTTTCAATTTTTTTGCTATTTTTTTTCGGAATTCTCTAATTTGAGTCGTGTAGAAACGGACCGGAATGAAAAAAAAAAAAAAAAAAAAAAAAATTTCCTCTATTTCTTGGCCTGTCCCGACCCGCTTTGGCTTGAAATAATATTAGGATGATGTTTTTTAATTTTTTTTGAATTTTTTAGCTTTTTTTTTTTTTTTTTTTTTTGAATTCTCTAGTTTGGGTTGGGTAGGAACGGACCGGAACGAAAATTTTTTTTTCTCTCTTTCTTGGGCTGTCCCGATCCGTTTTTGCTTGAAATAATGCCAGAATGATGTTTTTTAGATTTTTTGAATTTTTTTCCTATATTTTTTTCTAAATTCTCAAGTTTGGGTCGGGTAGGAACGAACTGGAATGAATTTTTTTTTTCTCTCACTCTCAACCTGTCCCGACCCGTTTTGCCTTGAAATAATGCCAGAATGATGTTTTTTATTTTTTTGCTATTTTTTTTTCGAAATTCTCTGGTTTTAGGTCGTGTAGGAATGGAGCTGAACGAAAATTTTTTTTCCTCTCTTTCTAAATCTGTCCCGACCTGTTTTAACTTGAAATAATGATAAAATGATGTTTTTTTTTTTTGTTTTTTTTAAAATTTTTTAGCTATTTTTTTTTTTTCGAAATTATCTAGTTTGGTTCGGGTAGGAGTGGACCAGAACAAAAAATTTTTTTTTTCTTTCTCGGGCCATCCCGACCCGTGTTAGCTCAGTGCCAGAATGTTGTTTATCAGTTTTTTAAATTTTTTTACTATTTTTTTTTTTCGAAATTCTCTAGTTTAGGTCGTGTAGAAACGGACTGGAATGAAAAAAAAAAATTTTCCTCTATTTCTCGGCCTGTCCTGACCCGTTTTGGCTTCAAAGAATAATAGAATGATGTTTTTTAATTTTTTTTTTTCTCTCTTTCTTGGAGTGTCCCGACCCATTTAAAGCTCAATGCCAGAATGATGTTTTTCAATTTTTAAAATTTTTTTGCTATTTTTTTTTTGGAATTCTTTAGTTTGGGTCGTGTAGAAAAGGACTGGAATGAAAAAAAAATTTTCCTCGATTTCTCGGCCTGTCCCAACCCGCTTTGGCTTGAAATAATGCCAGAATGATGTTTTTTAATTTTTTGAATTTTTTTGCTATTTTTTTTTTCAGAATTCTTTAGTTTGGGTCGGGTTGGAGTGGACCAGAACGAAAATTTTTTTTTCTCTTTCTCGACCTGTCCCGACCTGTTTTTGCTTTAAATAATCCCAGAATGATATTTTTAATTTTTTGAATTTTTTTACTTTTTTTTTTTTTTTCGGAATTCTCTAGTTTGGTTCCGGTAGGAACGAACCGGAAAATTTTTTTTTTCTCCCTTTCGTAGTCCGTCCTGACCCGTTTTGGCCTGAAATATTGAGAGATTGGTATTTTTAATTCTTTAAATTTTTTTGCAATTTTTTTTTCGGAATTCTCTAGTTTGGGTCGGGTAAAAACGGACCGGAACGAAAAAAAAATTTTCCTTTGTTTCTCAGCCTGTCCCAACCCATTTTGCCTTGAAATAATGCCAAAATGATGTTTTTTAATTTGTTGAATTTTTTTGCTTTTTTTTTTTTTTTTTTTCAGAATTCTTTAGTATGGGTTGGGTTGGAGTGGACCCGAACGAATTTTTTTCTTCTCTCTTTCTGGGCTTGTCCCTACATTTTTTGACTTTAAATATCGCTAGAATGATGTTTTTTAATTTTTTGAATTTCTTTACTATTTTTTTTTTCGGAATTTTCTAGTTTGGGTTGGGTAGGAGTGGACCACAACAAATTTTTTTTTTTCTCTTTCTCGGCCTATCTCGACTCGTTTTGGCTTGAAATAATGTTTTTTTTTTATTTTCTAATTTTTTGAATTTTTTTTTTCCTGAATTTTCTAGTTTGGGTCGGGTAGGAATGTATCGGAACGAAAATTTTTTTTTCTCTATTTCTCAGTCTGTCCCGAACCATTTTGGCTTGAAATAATGACAGAATGATGTTTTTTAATTTTTAAATTTTTTTTCTACTTTTTTTTTTCGGATTTCTTTTGTTTGGGTTGGATTGGAGTGGACCAGAATGAAATTTTCTTTTTATCTCTTTCTTGGGCTCTCCCGACTCGTTTTTGCTTGAAATTGTGCCAGAATGATGTTTTTTAGATTTTTTGAATTTTTTTCCTATTTTATTTTCGAAATTCTCTAGTTTGGGTCGGATAGGAACGGACCGGAATGAATTTTTTTTTTCTCTCATTCTCGACCTGTCCCGACCCGTTTTGCCTTGAAATAATGCCAGAATGATTTTTTATTTTTTATTTTTTTGCTATTTTTTTTTCGAAATTCTCTCGTTTGGGTTGTGTAGGCTGAACGAAAATTTTTTTTTCCACCCTTTCTCAATCTGTCCCGACCCGTTTTGGCTTAAAATAATGATAGAATGATTTTTTTTTAATTTTTTTTTAATTTTTAGCTTTTTTTTTTTTTTGGAATTATCTAGTTTGGGTCGGGTAAGAGCGGATCAGAATGAAAATTTTTTTTCTTTCTTTCTAGGGCCGTCCTGACCCGTTTTTGCTCAATGCCAGAATGTTGTTTTCAATTTTTTTTAATTTTTTTGCTATTTTTTTTTCGAAATTCTATAGTTTGGGTCGTGTACGATAATGCCCGAATGATGTTTTTTTAATTTTTGACTAATTTTAATTTTTTTTAATTTTTTTAGGAATTCTCTAGTTTGGGTCGGGTAGGAACGGATCGGAAAAGTATTTTTTTTGTCTCTTTCTCATTCTGTCCCAACCCGTTTTGGCTTGAAATAAATCCAGAATGATGTTTTTTAATTTTTTGAATTTTTTTGCTATTTTTTTTTTTGGAATTCTCTAGTTTGGGCCGGGCAAGAACAGACCGGAACGAAAATCATTTTTTCTCTATTTCCTGACCTATCTCGACCCGTTTTGGCTTGAAATAATGTCAAAATGATGTTTTTATTATTTTTTGGCTATTTTTTTTGGGAATTCTCTAGTTTGGGTCGTGTAGGAGCGGAGCTGGACGATATTTTTTTTCCTCTCTTTCTCGGCCTGTCCCGACCCGTTTTGGCTTCAAATAATACTAGAATGATGTTTTTTTAATTTTTTTGAATTTTTTAGCCTTTTTTTTTTTTTTTTTTTTTTTTTTTTCGGAATTCTCTAGTTTGGGTCAGGTAGGAACGAACCAGAACGAAAAATTATTTTTCTCTCTTTCTTGGGCTGTCCCGACCCGTTTTTGCTTGAAATAGTGCCAGAATAAGGTTTTTTAGATTTTTTGAATTTTTTTCCTTTTTTTTTTTCAAAATTCTGTTGTTTGGGTCGGGAAGGAACGGAGCGGAATGAATTTTTTTTTCTCTCATTCTCGACCTGTCCCGACCTGTTTTGCCTTGAAATAATGCCAGAACGATGTTTTTTATTTTTTTGCTATTTTTTTTTTCGGAATTCTCTGATTTGGGTCATGTAGGAATGGAGTTGAACGAAATTTTTTTTTTCCTCTCTTTCTCAATCTGTCCCGACCCGTTTTGGCTTGAAATAATGATATACTGATGTTTTTTTTTAATAATTTTTTAGCTATTTTTTTTTCGGAATTATCTAGTTTGGGTTGGGTAGGAGCGGATCAGAACGAATTTTTTTTTTTCTCTCTTTGGGCTGTCCCGAACCGTTTTAGCTCAATGCCAGAATGATCATTTTCGATTTTTTTGCTATTTTCTTTAGGAATTCTCTAATTTGGGTCTTGTAGAAACGGACTGGAACAAAAAAAATTTTATCCTCTATTTCTCGGCCTGTCCCGACCCGCTTTGGCTTGAAATAATGCTAGAATGATGTTTTTTTAATTTTTTTAATTTTTTTTTCGGAATTCTTTAGTTTGGGTCGGGTTAGAGTAGACCAGAACAAAATATTTTTTTTCTCTTTCTCTGCCTGTCCCGACCCGTTTTGGCTTTAAATAATGCCTGAATGATTTTTTTTTTTTTTTAATTTTTAAAATATTTTTACTGTTTTTATTTTTGGAATTCTCTAGTTTGGGTTGGGTAGGAACGGACCCGAAATTTTTTTTTTCTCTGTTTCTCAGTCTGTCCCAACCTGTTTTGGCTTGAAATAATGCCAGAATGATTTTTTTTAATTTTTTTAATTTTAGCTATTTTTTTTCGGAATTCTCTAGTTTGGGTTGGGTAGGAATGGGCTGGAACGAGAATTTTTTTTTTCTCTCTTTCTTGGGCTGTCCCAATCCGTTTTTCCTTGTAATAATGCCAGAATGATGTTTTTTAGATTTTTCAATTTTTTTTCCTCTTTTTTTTTTTTTCGAAATTCTCTAGTTTGGGTCGGATAGGAACGGACCGGAATGAATTTTTTTTTTCTCTCACTCTCGACCTGTCCCGACCCGTTTTGCCCTGAAATAATGCCAGAATGATGTTTTTTATTTTTTTGCTATTTTTTTTTCGGAATTCTCTGTTTTTAGGTCGTGTAGGAAAGGAGGTGAATGAAATTTTTTTTTCCTCTCTTTCTAAATCAGTCCCGACCTGTTTTGGCTTGAAATAATGATAGAATGATGTTTTTTAATTTTTTTTTAAAATTTTTTAGCTATTTTTTTTTTCGGAATTATCTAGTTTGGTTCGGGTAGGAAGCGGAGTAGAACGAAATTTTTTTTTCTCTCTCTCTTGGGCCATCCCGACCCGTGTTAGCTCAATGCCAGAATGTTGTTTTTCAATTTTTTAAATTTTTTTGCTATTTTTTTTTTCAGAATTCTCTAGTTTGGATCGTGTAGGAACGGACTGGAATGAAAAAAAAAAAAATTTCCTCTATTTCTCGGCTTGTCCTGACCCGCTTTGGCTGGAAATAATGCCAGAATTATGTTTTTTTAATTTTTTGAATTTTTTTGCTATTTTTTTTTTCGGAATTCTTTAGTTTGGATCGGGTTGGACTGGACCAGAACGAAAATTTTTTCTCTCTCTTTCTCGACCTGTCCCGACCCGTTTTGGCTTTAAATAATCCCAGAATGATATTTTTTTTAATTTTTTGAATTTTTTTACTATTTTTTTTTTCGGAATTCTCAAGTTTGGGTCGGGTAGGAACGAACCGAAATTTTTTTTTTTTCTTCCTTTCATAGTCTGTCCCGACCCGTTTTGGCCTGAAATATTGACAGACTGATATTTTTCAATTTTTTGAATTTTTTAGCAATTTTTTTCGGTATTCTCTAGTTTGGGTTGGGTAAAACGGACCGAAACGAAAATTTTTTTTTCTCTCTTTCTCGGCCTGTCCCAACCGGTTTTGCCTTTAAATAATCCCAGAATGACGTTTTTTTAATTTTCTAATTTCTGCATTTTTTTTTCTGAATTCTCTAGTTTGGGTCAGGTAGGAACGGATCAGTACGAATTTTATTTTTTTCTCTATTTCTCAGTCTGTCCCGAACTGTTTTGGCTTGAAATAATGATAGAATGATGTTTTTTAACCCTTTGAATTTTTTTACTATTTTTTTTTCGGAATTCTCTAGTTTGTGTCGAGTAGGAACAGACCGGAAATTTTTTTTTTCCTCTCTTTCTCAGTCTGTCCCGACCTGTTTTGGCTTGAAATAATCTCAGAATGATGTTTTTTAGCTTTTTGAAAATTTTTGCTATTTTTTTTCGAAATTCTCAAGTTTGGGTCGGGTAGGAACAGACCGGAACGAAAATAATTTTTTCGCTTTCTTGACCTGTCCCGATCCGTTTAGGCTTAAAATAGTGCCAGAATGATGTTTTTTAGATTTTTTGAGTTTTTTTCCTTTTTTTTTTTTTTTTTTTTTTTCGAAATTCTCTAGTTTGGGTCGGGTTGAAATGGACCGAAATGAATTTTTTTTTTCTCTCATTCTCGAATATCCAGAACTGAGTAAAATCCAAAACTGCGTAAAATCAAAGGAAAATTGTGAACAATATGTTGGGATCTGCAGAAAAATTAAATATGTACGTAATGCCTAGATCTGCAAAGAAATTGAATATCCAGAACTGTGTAAAATCAACAGAAAATTGTATACATTATGTGCACGGAATGTCTGGATTTGTAGAGAAATTGAATATCCAGAACTGCATAAATTCAACGGGAAGTTGTGTTCGTTATATGTTCGGAATGTTGGGATCTGCAGAGAAATTGAATATCCAAAACTTCGTAAAATCAATGGAAAATTGTGTGCAATATATGTACGAAATGTCTGGATCTGCAAAGAAATTGAATATCCAGATCTGTTTAAAATCAACAGAAAATTTTGTACATTATGTGCGCGAAATGTCTGGATTTGCAGAAAAATTGAATATCCAGAACTGTGTACAATCAATGAAAAATTGTGTACATTAAAAGTACGAAATTTTTGGATTTGTTGAGAAACTATATATCTAGAACTTCGTTTAATCAATGGAAAATTGTGTACAATATATGTATGAAATGTCTGGATCTGCAGAGAAACTTATTATCCAGAACTGCGAAAAATCAACGGGAAATTATGTACAATATATTTACGGAATGTGGGCATCTGCAGAGAAATTAAATATCCAAAACTTCGTAAAATCAATGGAAAATTGAGTACAATACATGTACGGAATGTCTGGATCTACAGAGAAATTAAATATCCAGAACCGTGTAAAATCAACGAAAAATTGTGTACATTATGTGCACGGAATGTCTGGATTTGCAGAAAAATTGAACATCCAGGACGGCGAAAATTTAGTGAAAAATTGTGTACATTATATGTATAGAATGACTGGATTTATAGAGAAATTGAATATCTAGAAATTCGTAAAATCAACGGAAAATTGTGTAAATTATGTGTACGGAATGTCTGGATTTGCCGTGAAATTGAAGGCTAAATTCAACGGGAAATTGTGTACATTATATGTACGGAATGAATAGATTTGAAGAAAAATTGAAAATCCTGAACTGCGTAAATTCAATGGGAAATTGTGTACATTAAAAGTACGAAATGTTCGGATATGCAGAGAAATTGAATATCCAGAACTTTGTAAAATCAACGGAAACTTGTGTACAATATATGTACGGAAAGTCTGGATCTGCAGAGAAATTGAATATCCAAAACTTTGTAAGTTCAAAAGGAAATAGTGTACATAATATCTACGGAATGTTAAGATTTGTAAAAAAATTGAATATCTAGAATTGCGTAAAATCAACAAAAATTGTGTACGTTAACTGTACGGGATGTCAAGATTCGCAGAAAAATTGAATATAAAAAAAAAACGTAAAATCAACAAAAAAATTTGAACATTATATGTACAGAATGTCTGGATCTGCAGAGAAATTGAATGTTCAGAACTTCGTAAAATCAACAGAAAATTGTGTTCAATATATGTACGGAAAGTCTAGATCTGTAGTGAAATTGAATATCCAGAATTTTGTAACTTCAACAGGAAATAGTGTACATTACATGTACAGAATGTCAGGATTTGCAGAAAAATTAAATATCCGTAACTGCGTAAAATCAACAAAAAAATGTGTGTATTAAATGTACGGAATGTCAGGATTCGCAAAAAAATTGAATATCCAGAAATTCGTAAAATCAACAAAAAATTTTGTACATTATATGTACGGAAAGTCTGGATCTGCAAAGAGATTGAATATCATGAACTGTGTGAAATTAACGAAAAACTGTGTGCATTATATGTAAGGAATGTCTGGATTTGCTTAGAATTTGAATATCCAGAAATGCCTAAATTCAACGGGAAATTGTGTACAATATATGTACAAAAAGTCTGGATCTGCAGAGAAATTGAATATCCAGAACTTTGTAACTTCAAAAGAAAATAGTGTACATCATATGTACAGAAGGTCAGGATTTGCAAAAAAGTTGAATATCCAGAACTGCGTAAAATCAACAAAATTGTGTACATTAAATGTACAGAATGTCATGATTCGGAGAAAAATTGAATATCCGAAAATACGTAAAATCAACGAAATTTTTTTTTCATTATATGTACTGAATGTCTGGATCTGCAGAGAAATTGAATATTCAGAACTTCGTAAAATCCACGGAAAATTGTGTTCAACATATGTACATAAAGTCTGGATCTGCAGAGAAATTAAATATCGAAAACTTAGTAACTTCAACAAGAAATAGTGTACATTATATGTACAGAATGTTAGGAATTGCAAAAGACATAAATATCCAGAACTGCGTAAAATCAACAAAAAATTGTATACATTAAATGTATAGAATGTCAGGATTCGCAAAAAAATTGAATATCCAGAAATGCTTAAAATAAACAAAAAATTTTGTACATTATATGTACGGAATGTTTGGATCTGCAGAGAAATTGAATATCCAGAATTGCGTAAAATCAACGAAAAATTATGTGCAATATATGTAAGGAATGTCTAGATTTACAAAGAAATTGAATATCCAGAAATGCCAAAATTCAACGGAAAATTGTGTACATTATATGTACGGAATGACTGGATTTTTAGAAATATTAAATATCCAGAAATGCCAAAATTCAACGGAAAATTGTGTACATTATATGTACGGAATGACTGGATTTTTAGAAAAATTAATATCCAGAACTGCGTAAAATCAACGGAAAATTGTGAACAATATATGTACGGAATGTTGGGATCTGCAGAGAAATTGAATATCCAAAACTTCGTAATTTTCAAAAGGAAATAGTGTACAACACATATGTAAGGAATGTCAGAATTTGAAAAAAAAAATTGAATATCCAGAATTGCGTAAAATCAACAAAAATTGTTTACATTAAATGTACAGAATGTCATGATTCGCAGAAAAATTGAATATCCGGAAATACGTAAAATCAATTAAAATTTTTGTTCATTATATGTATTGAATGTCTGGATCTGCAGGGAAATTGAATATTTAGAACTTCGTAAAATCAACGAAAAATTATGTTCAATATATGTACATAAAGTCTGGATCTGCAGAGAAATTGAATATCGAAAACTTCTTAACTTCACAAGAAATATTGTACATTATATGTACAGAATGTTAGGAATTGTAGAAAAATTAAATATCCAGAACTGTGTAAAATCAACAAAAAATTGTATACATTAAACGTTCGGAATATCAAAATTCGCAAAAAAATCGAATATCAGGAAATTTTTAAAATAAACAAAAAATTTTGTACATTTTATGTACGGAATGTCTGGATCTGCAGAGAAATTGAATATCCAGAACTATGTAAAATCAACGTAAAATTGTGTGCAATATATCTAAGGAATATCTGGATTTACAAAGAAATTGAATATTCAGAAATGCCAAAATTCAACGGGAAATTGTGTACATTACATGTGCGTAATGACTGGACTTGTAGAAAAATTGAAAATACAGAACTGCGTAAAATCAACGGAAAATTATGAACAATATATGTACGGAATGTTGGGATCTGCAGAGAAATTGAATATCCAAAACTTCGTAAAATCAATGGAAAATTGTGTACAATATATGTACGTAATGTCTAGATCTGCAAAGAAATTGAATATCCAGAACTGTGTAAAATCAACAGAAAATTGCGTACATTATGTGCACGGAATGTTTGGATTTGCAGAGAAATTGAATATCTAAATATCTAGAACTGCCTAAAATCAATCGAAAATTGTGTACATTATGTGCACGGAATGTCTGGATTTGCAGAAAAATTGAATATCCAGAACTGTGTAAAATCAACGGAAAACTGTGTACATTTAAAAGTATGAAATTTTTGAATTTGTATAGAAACAGAATATCCAGAACTTCATTCAATTAAAGGAAAACTCTGTACAATATATGTACGGAATGCCTGGATCTGCAAAGAAATTGAATATCCAGAACCGCGTAAAATCAACAGAAAATTGTGTACATTATGTGCTCGAAATGTCTGGATTTGCAGAAAAATTGAATGTCCAAGACTGTGAAAATTCAACGGGAAATTATGTACATTATATGTACAGAATGACTAGATTTACAGAGAAATTGAATACCTAGAACTTCGTAAATTCAACGAAAAATTGTGTACATTATGTGTACGGAATGTCTGGATTTGTAGAGAAATTGAATATCCAGAAATGCCTAAATTCAAAGGGAAATTGTGTACATTATATGTACCGAATGACTAGATTTGAAGAAAAATTGAATATCCAAGACTACGGAAATTCAATGAGAAATTGTGTACATTATATGTACAGAATGACTGGATTTTTAGAGAAATTGAATACCCAGAACTTCGTAAAATCAACGAAAAATTGTGTAAATTATGTGTACGGAATGTCTGGATTTGTAGAGAAATTGAATCTCCAAAAATGCGAAAATTCAACGAAAAATTGTGTACATTATATGTACGGAATGAGTAGATTTGTAGGAAAATTGAATATCCAGAACCTCGTAAAATCAACGAAAAATTGTGTACGGAATGTCTGGATTTGCAGAGAAATTGAATATCCAAAAATGCCTAAATTCAACGGTTAATTGTTTACATTTTATGTGTGGAATGTCTAGATCTGCAGAGAAATTGAATATCCAGAACTGTGTAAAATAAACGAAAAATTGTGTACATTATGTGCACGGAATGTCTGGATTTGCAGAAAAATTGAATATCCAGAACTGTGTAAAATCAACAGAAAATTATGTACAACAAAAGTACGAATTTTCAATTTGTATAGAAACAGAATATCCAGAACTTCTTTTAATCAAAGGAAAATTGTCTACAATAAATGTACGGAATGTCGGGATCTGCAAAGAAATTAGATGTTCAAAACTTAGTAAAATCAGTGGAAAAATTGAGTACAATATATGTACGGAATACCTGGATCTGCAGAGAAATTGAATGTCAAGAACCGTGTAAAATCAACGGAAAATTGTGTACATTATGTGCACCGAAATGTCTGGATTTGCAGAAAATTGAATAATCAGGACTGCGAAAATTCAATGGGAAATTGTGAACATTATATGTACAGAATGACAGGATTTACAGAGAAATTGAATATCCAGAACTTCTTAAAATTAACGAAAAATTGTGTACAATATATGTATGTAAAGTCTGGATTTGCAGAGAAATTGAACATCCAGAACTTCGTAACTTTAACAGGAAATAGTGTACAAGTTATGTACAGAATGTCATGATTTGCAGAAAAATTAAATATCCAGAACTGCGTAAAATCAACACAAAACTATGTTCATTAAATGTAAGGAATGTCAGGATTCGCAGAAAAAATTGATATCTGGAAATGCATTAAATCAACAAAAAATTTTATACATTATATGTACGGAACGTCTTGATCTGCAGAGAAATTAAATATCCAGAATTGTGTAAAATCAACGAAAATTTGTGTGCATTATATGTACAAAATGTCTGGATTGCAGAGAAATTGAATATCCAGAAATGTCTAAATTCAACGGGAAATTGCGTACATTATATGTACGGAATGACTGGATTTGTTGAAAAATTGAATATCCAGAACTTTGTAAATTCAATGGAAAATTATGAACAATATATGTACAGAAAGTCTGGATTTGGAAAGAAATTGAATATCAAAAACCACGTAAAATCAACAGAAAATTGTGTACATTATGTGCACGGAATGTCTGGGTTTCCAGAAAAATTGAATATCCAGAACTGTGTAAAATCAACGGAAAATTGTGTGCAATAAAAGTACGAAATTTTGGATTTGTATAGAAACAGAATATCCAGAACTTCGTTTAATAAAGGAAAACTGTCTACAATAAATGTACAGAATGTCAGGATCTGCAGAGAAATTAGATATTCAAAACTAACTAAAATCAGTGGAAAATTGGGTGCCATATATTTACGAAATGCCTGGATCTGCAGAGAAATTGAATATCCAGAACCGTGTAAAGTCAATGGCGAATTGTGTACATTATGTGCACGAAATGTCTTGATTTGCAGAAAAATTGAATAATCAGGACTGCGAAAATTCAACGGGAAATTGTGAACATTATATGTACAGACTGACTGGATTTACAGAGAAATTGAATATCCAGAACTTCGTAAAATCAACGAAAAATTGTGTACATTATGTGTACAGAATGTTTGGATTTGCAGGGAAATTGAATATCCTGAAATGCCTAAATTCACAGGAAATTGTGTACATTATAAGAACGGAATGACTGGATTTGTAGAAAAATTGAATATCTACAACTTCGTAAAATCAACGAAAAATTGTGTACATTATGTGTACGGAATGTCAGGATCTGCAGAGAAATTAATTATCCAAAACTTCGTTAAATCAATGGAAAATTGAGTACATTATATGTACGGAATACCTGGATTTGCAGAGAAATTGAATATCCAGAACCGTGTAAAATCAACAGAAAATTGTGTATGTGCACGAAATGTCTGAATTGCAGAAAAATTGAATAATCAGGATTGCCATAATTCAACGGGAAATTGTTAACATTATATGTACAGAATGACAAGATTTACAGAGAAATTGAACATCCAGAACTTCTTAAAATTAACGGAAAATTGCTGTACTATATATTTGCGTAATGTCTGGATCTGCAAAGAAATTGAATATCCAGAACTTTGTAACTTCAACAGGAAATAGTGTACCATATATGTATAGAATGTCAGGATTTGCAGAAAAATTAAATATCCAGAACTGCGTAACATCAACAAAAAATTATGTACATTAATGTACGGAATGTCAAGATTCGCAGAAATTTCAATATCTAGAAATGCATTAATTCAGCAAAAATTTTTGTACATTATATATATGGAATGTTTGGCTCTACAGAGAAATTAAAAATCCAGAACTGTGTAAAATCAACGAAAATTTGTGTGCATTATACGTACAAAATGTCTGGATTTGCAGAGAAATTGAATATCCAGAAATGCCTAAATTCAACGGGAAATTGTGTACATTATATGTACGAAATGACTGGATTTGTAGAAAAACTGAATATCCAGAACTTTGTAAATTCAAAGAAAATTGTGAACAATATTTGTACGGGAAGTCTGGATCTGGAAAGAAATTGAATATCAAAAACTACGTAAAATTAACAGAAAATTGTGTACATTATGTGCATGGAATGTCTGGATTTGCAGAAAAATTGAATATCCAAAACCGTGTAAAATCAACGAAAAATTGTGTACAATAAAAGTACGAAATTTTGGATTTGTATTGAAACAGAATATCCAGAACTTCTTTTAATCAAAGGAAAATTGTCTACAATAAATGTACGGAATGTCGGGATCTGCAGAGAAATTAGATATTCAAAACTTAGTAAAATCAGTGGAAATTTGAGTGCAATATATGCACAGAATGCCTGGATCTGCAGAGAAATTGAATATCCAGAACTTCGTAAAATTAATAAAAAATTGTGTACATTATGTGTACGGAATGTCTGGATTGCAGGGAAATTGAATATCTTGAAATGCCTAAAGTCAACGGGAAATTGTGTACAACATTATATGTACGGAATGACTGGATTTGTAGAAAAATTGAATATATAGATCATCGTAAAATCAACAAAAAATTGTGTACAATATGTGTACGGAATGTCGGAATCTGCAGAGAAATTAATTATCCAAAACTTCGTAAAATCAGTGGAAAATTGAGTACATTATATGTACGGAATACCTGGATTTGCAAAGAAATTGAATATCTAGAACAGTGTAAAATCAACGGAAAATTCTGTACATTATGTGCATGAAATGTCTGGATTTGCAGAAAAATTGAATAACCAGGATTGCCAAAATTCAACGGGAAATTGTGAACATTATATATATAGAATGACAAGATTTACAGAGAAATTGAACATCCAAAACTTCTTAAAATTAACAAAAAATTGTGTACAATATATGTACGTAAAGTCTGGATCTGCAAAGAAATTGAATATCCAGAACTTCATAACTTCAACAGGAAATAGTGTACAATATATGTACAGAATGTCAGGATTTACAGAAAAATTAAATATCCAGAACTGTGTAAAATCAACAAAAAATTAATTACATTAAATGTACGGAATGTCAGGATTCGCAGAAAAATTGAATATCTAGAAATGCATTAAATAAACAAAAAATTTTATACATTATATGTACAGAGTGTCTGACTTTGTAGAGAAATTAAATATCCAGAACTGTGTAAAATCAACGAAAATTTGTGTGCATTATATGTACAGAATATCTGGATTTGCAGATAAATTGAATATCCAGAAATGTTTAAATTCAACGGGAAATTGTGTACATTATATGTACGGAATGACTGGATTTCTTGAAAAATTGAATATCCAGAACTTTGTAAATTCAATGGAAAATTATGAACAATATATGTACAGAAAGTCTAGATCTGGAAAGAAATTGAATATCCAAAACTACGTAAAATCAACAGAAAATTGTGTACGTTATGTGCACGGAATGTCTGGGTTTGCAGAAAAATTGAATATCCAGAACTGTGTAAAATCAACGGACAATTGTGCACAATAAAAGTACGAAATTTTGGATTTGTATAGAAACAGAATATCCAGAACTTCGTTTAATAAAGGAGAACCGTCTACAATAAATGTACAGAATGTCAGATTCTGCAGAGAAATTAGATATTCAAAACTTAGTAAAATCAGTGGAAAATTGGGTGCAATATATGTCCGAAATGCCTGGATCTGCAGAGAAATTGAATATCCAGAACAGTGTAAAATCAACGGCGAATTGTGTACATTATGTGCACGAAATGTCTTGATTTGCAGAAAAATTGAATAATCAGGACTGCGAAAATTCCACGGGAAATTGTGAACATTATATGTACAGAATGACTGGATTTACAGAGAAATTGAAAATCCAGAACTTTGTAAAATCAACGAAAAATTATGTACATTATGTGTACGGAATGTCTGGATTTGCAAGGAAATTGAATATCCTGAAATGCCTAAATTCAACGGGAAATTGTGTACATTATATGAACGGAATGACTGGATTTGTAGAAAAATTGAATATCTACAACTTCGTAAAATCAACGAAAAATTGTGTACATTATGTGTACGAAATGTCGGGATCTGCAGAGAAATTAATTATCCAAAACTTCGTAAAATCAGTGGAAAATTGGGTACATTATATGTACGGAATACCTGGATCTGCAGAGAAATTGAATATCCAGAACCGTGTAAAATCAACGGTGAATTGTGTACATTATGTGCACGAAATGTCTTGATTTGCAGAAAAATTGAATAATCAGGACTGCGAAAATTCCACGGGAAATTGTGAACATTATATGTACAGAATGACTGGATTTACAGAGAAATTGAAAATCCAGAACTTTGTAAAATCAACGAAAAATTATGTACATTATGTGTACGGAATGTCTGGATTTGCAAGGAAATTGAATATCCTGAAATGCCTAAATTCAACGGGAAATTGTGTACATTATATGAACGGAATGACTGGATTTGTAGAAAAATTGAATATCTACAACTTCGTAAAATCAACGAAAAATTGTGTACATTATGTGTACGAAATGTCGGGATCTGCAGAGAAATTAATTATCCAAAACTTCGTAAAATCAGTGGAAAATTGGGTACATTATATGTACAGAACACCTGGATCTGCTGAGAAATTGAATATCCAGAACCGTGTAAAATCAACAGAAAGTTGTGTATATTATGTGCACGGAATGTCTGGATTTGCAGAAAAATTGAATAATCAGGACTGCGAAAATTCAACGGGAAATTGTGAACATTATTTGTACAGAATGACAGGATTTACAGAGAAATTGAATATCCAAAACTTCTTAAAATTAACGAAAAATTGTGTACAATATATGTACGTAAAGTCTGGATTTGCAAAGAAATTGAACATCCATAACTTCGTAACTTCAACAGGAAATAGTGTACAAGTTATGTACAGAATGTCAGGATTTGCAGAAAAATTAAATATCCAGAACTGCGTAAAATCAACAAAAAATTATGTACATTAAATGTAAGGAATGTCAGGATTCGCAGAAAAAATTGGATATCTGGAAATGCATTAAATCAACAAAAAATTTTATACATTATACGTACAGAATGTCTTGATTTGCAGAGAAATTAAATATCCAGAACTGTGTAAAATCAACAAAAATTTGTGTGCATTATATGTACAGAATGTCTGGATTTGCAAAGAAATTGAATATCCATAAATGTCTAAATTCAACGAGAAATTGTGTACATTATATGTACGGAATGACTGGATTTGTTGAAAAATTGAATATCCAGAACTTTGTAAATTCAATGGAAAATTATGAACAATATATGTACAGAAAGTCTAGATCTGGAAAGAAATTGAATATCCAAAACTCCATAAAATCAACAGAAAATTGTGTGCATTATGTGCACGGAATGTCTGGGTTTGCAGAAAAATTGAATATCCAGAACTGTGTAAAATCAACGGAAAATTGTTTACAAAAAAAGTACGAAATTTTGGATTTGTATAGAAACAGAATATCCAGAACTTCGTTTAATAAAGGAAAGCTGTCCACAATAAATGTACAGAATGTCAGGATCTGCATCGAAATTAGATATTCAAAACTTAGTAAAATCAGTGGAAAATTGGGTGCAATATACGTACGGAATGCTTGGATCTGCAGAGAAATTGAATATTCAGAACCGTGTAAAATCAACGGCGAATTGTGTACATTATGTGCACGAAATGTCTTGATTTGCAGAAAAATTGAATAATCAGGACTGCGAAAATTCAACGGGAAATTCTGAACATTATATGTACAGAATGATTGGATTTACAGAGAAATTGAGTATCCAGAACTTCGTAAAATCAACGAAAAATTATGTACATTATGTGTACGGAATGTCTGGATTTGCAGGGAAATTGAATATCCTGAAATGCCTAAATTCAACAGGAAATTTTGTACATTATATGCACGGAATGACTGGATTTGTAGAAAAATTGAATATCTAGAACTTCGTAAAATCAACAAAAAAATTGTGTACATTATGTGTACGGAATGTCAGGATCTGCAGAGAAATTAATTATCCAAAACTTCGTAAAATCAATGGAAAATTGAGTACATTATATGTACGGAATAACTGGATCTGTAGAGAAATTGAATATCCAGAACCGTTAAAAATCAACGAAAAATTGTGTACATTATGTGCACGAAATTTCTGGATTTGCAGAAAAATTGAATAATCAGGACTGCAAAAATTCAATGGAAAATTGTGAACATTATATGTACAGAATGACAGGATTTACAGACAAATTGAATATCCAGAACTTCTTAAAATTAACGAAAAATTGTGTACAATATATGTACGTAAAGTCTAGATTTGCAGAGAAATTGAACATCCAGAACTTTGTAACTTCAACAGGAAATAGTGTACAAGTTATGTACAGAATGTCAGGATTTCCAGAAAAATTAAATATCCAGAACTGCGTAAAATCAACAAAAAATTATATACATTAAATGTAAGGAATGTCAGGATTCGCAGAAAAAAATTGAATATCTGGAAATGCATTAAATCAACAAAAAATTTTATACATTATATGTACGGAATGTCTTGATCTGCAGAGAAATTAAATATCCAGAATTGTGTAAAATGAACGAAAATTTGTGAGCATTTTATGTACAGAATGTCTGGATTTGCAGAGAAATTGAATATCCAGAAATGTCTAAATTCAACTGGAAATTGTGTACATTATATGTACGGAATGACTGGATTTGTTGAAAAATTGAATATCCAGAACTTTGTAAATTCAATGGAAAATTATGAACAATATATGTACAGAAAGTCTGGATCTGGAAAGAAATTGAATATCCAAAACTACGTAAAATCAACAGAAAATTGTGTGCATTATGTCCACGGAATGTCTGGGTTTGCAGAAAAATTGAATATCCAGAACTGTGTAAAATCAACGGAAAATTGTGCACAATAAAAGTACGAAATTTTGGATTTGTATAGAAACAGAATATCCAGAATTTCGTTTAATAAAGGAAAACCGTCTACAATAAATGTACAGAATGTCAGATTCTGCAGAGAAATTAGATATTCAAAACTTAGTAAAATCAGTGGAAAATTGGGTGCAATATATGTCCGAAATGCCTGGATCTGCAGAGAAATTGAATATCCAGAACAGTGTAAAATCAACGGCGAATTGTGTACATTATGTGCACGAAATGTCTTGATTTGCAGAAAAATTGAATAATCAGGACTGCGAAATTTCCACGGGAAATTGTGAACATTATATGTACAGAATGACTGGATTTACAGAGAAATTGAAAATCCAGAACTTTGTAAAATCAACGAAAAATTATGTACATTATGTGTACGGAATGTCTGGATTTGCAAGGAAATTGAATATCCTGAAATGCCTAAATTCAACGGGAAATTGTGTACATTATATGAACGGAATGACTGGATTTGTAGAAAAATTGAATATCTACAACTTCGTAAAATCAACGAAAAATTGTGTACATTATGTGTACGAAATGTCAGGATCTGCAGAGAAATTAATTATCCAAAACTTCGTAAAATCAGTGGAAAATTGGGTACATTATATGTACGGAATACCTGGATCTGCAGAGAAATTGAATATCCAGAACCGTGTAAAATCAACGGCGAATTGTGTACATTATGTGCACGAAATGTCTTGATTTGCAGAAAAATTGAATAATCAGGACTGCGAAAATTCCCCGGGAAATTGTGAACATTATATGTACAGAATGACAGGATTTACAGAGAAATTGAATATACAGAACTTCTTAAAATTAACGAAAAATTGTGTACAATATAAATACTTAAAGTCTGGATTTGCAGAGAAATTGAACATCCAGAACTTCGTAACTTCAACAGGAAATAGTGTACAAGTTATGTACAGAATGTCAGGATTTGCAGAAAAATTAAATATCCAGAACTGCGTAAAATCAACAAAAAATTATATACATTAAATGTAAGGAATGTCAGGATTCACACAAAAAATTGAATATCTGGAAATACATTTAATCAACAAAAAATTTTATACATTATATGTACGGAATGTCTTGATCTGCAGAGAAATTAAATATCCAGGACTGTGTAAAATCAACAAAAATTTGTGTGCATTATATGTGCAGAATGTCTGGATTTGGAAAGAAATTGAATATCCAGAAATGTCTAAATTCAACGGGTAATTGTGTACATTATATGTACGGAATGACTGGATTTGTTGAAAAATTGAATATCCAGAACTTTGTAAATTCAATGGAAAATTATGAACAATATATGTACAGAAAGTCTGGATCTGGAAAGAAATTGAATTTCGAAAACTACGTAAAATCAACAGAAAATTGTGTACATTATGTGCACGGAATGTCTGGGTTTCCAGAAAAATTGAATATCCAAAACTGTGTAAAATCAACGGAAAATTGTGTACAATAAAAGTACGAAATTTTGGATTTGTATAGAAACAGAATATCCAGAACTTCGTTTAATAAAGGAAAACTGTCTACAATAAATGTACAGAATGTCAGGATCTGCAGAGAAATTAGATATTCAAAACTTAGTAAAATCAGTGGAAAATTGGGTGCAATATGTGTA
>CM042476.1:62889969-62960991 GCA_023621385.1 Quercus gilva | reverse complement strand
GGAAATAGTGTACATTATATGTACGGAATGTTAGGATTTGCAAAAAAATTGAATATCCAGAATTGCGTAAAATCAACAAAATTTGTGTACGTTAATTGTATGGAATGTCAGGATTCGCTAAAAGATTGAATATCCATAAATACGAAAAATCAACAAAAAATTTTGAACATTATATGTGCGGAATATCTGGATCTGCAGAGAAATTGAATATCCAGAACTTCGTAAAATCAACGGAAAATTGTGTACAATATATGTACGAAAAGTCTGGATCTGTAGTAAAATTGAATATCTAGAACTTCGTAACTTCAACAGGAAATAGTGTACATTCTATGTACAGAATGTCAGGATTTGCAGAAAAATTAAATATTCATAACTATGTAAAATCAACAAAAAATTGTGTACATTAAATGTACGGAATGTCAGGATTCGCAGAAAAATTGAATATCCGAAAATGTGTAAAATCAACAAAAAATTTTGTAGATTATATGTACGGAATGTCTGGATCTGCAGAGAAATTGATTATCTAGAACTATGTAAAATCAACGAAAAATTGTGTATATTATGTGCATCGAATGTCTAGATTTGTTGAAAAATTGAATATCCAGAACTGTGTAAAATCAACGGAAATTTGTGTACATTAAAAGTACGAAATTTTTGGATTTATAGAGAAACTAAAGATCCAAAACTTCGTTTACTCAACGGAAAATTGTGTACAATATCTATGCAAAATGTCTGTATCTACAGAGAAACTGAATATCTAGAACTGCGTAAAATCAACGGGAAATTGTGTACAATATATGTACGGAATGTCGGGATCTGCAGAGAAATTAAATATCCAAAACTTCGTAAAATCAATTGAAAATTGAGTACAGTATATGTACGGAATGTCTGGATTTGTAGAAAAATTGAATATCCTGAACTGCGAAAAATCGACGGGAAATTGTGAACAACATATGTATAGAATGTTGGGATTTGTAGAGAAATTGAATATCCGTTAACTGTACAGAATGTTAGAATTCGCAGAAAAGTTGAATATCCGGAAATACGTAAAATCAAAGAAAAATTTTGAACAAAATATGTACGGAATGTTTGGATCTGCAGAGAAATTAAATATCTAGAACTTCATAAAATCAACGGAAAATTGTGTACAATAATGTACGGAAAGTCTAGTTCTATAGTGAAATTGAATATCCAGAACTTCGTAACTTCAACAGGAAATAGTGTACATTATATGTAAAGAATGTCAGGATTTGCAGAAAAATTAAATATCCATAACTGCATAAAATCAACAAAAAATTGTGTGCCTTAAATGTACGGAATGTCAGGATTTGCAGAAAAATTGAATATTCAGAAATGCGTAAAATTAACAAAAAATTTTGTACATTATATGTACAGAATGTCTGGATCTGCAGAGAAATTCAATATCCAGAACTATGTAAAATCAACGAAAAATTGTGTGCATTATATGTACGGAATGTTTGGATTTACAGAGAAATTGAATATTTAGAAATTCCTAAATTCAACGGGAAATTGTCTACATTATATGTACGATATGATTGGATTTGAAGAAAAATTGAATATCCAGAATTGCGTAAAATCGAAGGAAAATTGTGAACAATATATGTACAGAATGTTGGGATCTGCAGAGAAATTGAATATCCAGAACTTCGTAAAATCAACGGAAAATTGTGTACAATATATGTACGGAAAGTCTGGATCTATAGTGGAATTGAATATCAAGAACTTCGTAACTTCAATAGGGAATAGTGTACATTATATGTACGGAATGTCGGGATCTGCAGAAAAATTGAATATCCAAAACTTCATAAAATCAATGGAAAATTCTGTACAATGTATGTACGAAATGTCTAGATCTACAGAGAAACTGAATATCTAGAACAGCGTAAAATCAACGGAAAATTGTGTACACTATATGTACAGAATGACGGAATCTGCAGAGAAAGTGAATATCCAGAACTGTGTAAAATCAGTGGAAAATTGTGTACATTATGTGCACGAAATGTCTGGATTTGCAAAGATATTGAATATCTAGAACTGCGTAAATTCAACTGGAAATTGTGTACATTATATGTACGGAACGTCGGGAACTGCAAAGAAATTAAATATCCAAAACTTCGTAAAATCAATGGAAAATTGTGTACAATATATGTACAAAATGTCTGAATTTGTAGAGAAACTGAATATCTCGAACCGTGTAAAATCAATGGAAAGTTGTGTATATTATGTGCACGAAATGTCTGGATTTGCCAAAAAACTGAATTTCCAAGACTGTGAAAATTCAACGGGAAATTGTGTACATTATATGTACAGAATGACATGATTTACAAAGAAATTGAATATTCAGAACTGCGTAAATTCATTGGGAAATTGTGTACATTAAAGGGGTGAAATGTTCGGATTTGTAAAGAAACTGAATATTCAGAACTTCATAAAATCAATGGAAAATTGTGTCCAATATATGTACGGAAAGTCTGGATCTGCAGAGAAATTGAATATCCAGTACTTCGTAACTTCAAAAGGAAATAGTGTACATTATATGTACAGAATGTCAAGATTTGCAAAAAAAATTGAATATTCAGAACTGCGTAAAATCTCCAAAAATTGTGTACCTTAAATGTACGGAATGTCAGGATTCGCAGAAAAATTGAATATCCGGAAATACGTAAAATCAACGAAAAATTTCGTACATTATATGTACTGAATGTCTAGATCTGCAGAGAAATTGAATATCAAGAACTTTGAAAAATCAACGGAAAATTGTGTTCAATATATGTATGTATAGACTGGATCTGCAGAGAAATTGAATGTTGAAAACTTCATAACTTCAACAGGAAATAGTGTACAATATACGTACAGAATGTCAGGATTTGCAGAAAAATTAAATATCAAGAACTGCGTAAAATCAACAAAAAATTGCGTGCATTAAATGTACGGATTGTCAGGATTCGCAGAAAAATTGATTATCTAGAAATGTTTAAAATCAACAACAAATTTTGTACATTATATGTACGGAATGTCTGGATCTGCAGAGAAATTGAATATCCAGAACAATGTAAAATCAACGAAAAATTGTGTGCATTATATGTACGGAATGGCTGGATTTGCAGAGAAATTGAATATTCAGAAATGCCTAAATTCAACGAAAAATTGTGTACATTGTACGTACGGAAGGACTGGATTTGTAGAAAAATTGAATATCCAGAACTGCATAAAATCAACGGGAAATTGTGAACAATATGTGTACAGAATGTTGGGATCTGCAGAGAAATTGAATATCCAAAACTTCGTAAAATCAATGGAAAATTGTGTGCAATATATGTAAGAAATGTCTGGATCTGCAAAGAAATTGAATATCCAGAACTGTGTAAAATCAACGAAAAATTATGTACATTATGTGCACGAAATGTCTAGATTTGCAGAAAAATTGAATATCTAAAACTGTGTAAAATCAACGGAAAATTGTGTACATTAGAAGTATGAGATTTTTGGATTTGTAGAGAAACTGAATATCCAGAACTTCGTTTAATCAACGGAAAATTGTGTACGATATGTGTACGAAATGTCAAGATCTGCAGAGAAACTGAATATCCAGATCTACGTAAAATCAGTGGAAAATTGAGTACAATATATGTACGGAATGTCTAGATCTACAGAGAAATTGAATATCCAGAACCATATAAAATCAACGAAAAATTGTGTACATTATATGCACAGAATGACCGGATTTGTAGAAAAATTGAATATCCAGGACTGCGAAAATTCAACAGGAAATTATGTACATTATATGTACAGAATGACTGGATTTACAGAGAAATTAGATATCTAGAACTTTGTAAAATCAACGAAAAATTGTGTACATTATGTGTACGGAATGTCTGAATTTGTAGAGAAATTGAATATCCAGAAATGCCTAAATTTAATAGGAAATTGTGTACATTATATGTACAGAATGTCTGGATTTGCAGAAAAATTAAATATCCAGAACTGCGTAAATTCAATGGGAAATTGTATACATTAAAAGTGCGGAATGTTCGGATTTGCTGAGAAACTGAATATCCAGAACTTCGTAAAATCGACGGAAAATTTTGTACAATATATGTAGGGAAAGTCTGGATCTGCAGAGAAATTGAATATCCAGAACTTCGTAACATCAAAAGGAAATAGTGTACATTATATGTACAGAATGTCAGGATTTGCAAAAAAATTGAATATCCAAAACTGCGTAAAATCAACAAAAATTGTGTACATTAAATGTACGGAATGTCAGGATTCACAGAAAACTTGAATATCCAGAAATATGTAAAGTCAACAAAAAATTTTGTACATTATATGTATGGAATGTCTGAATCTACAGAGAAATTGAATATCCGAAACTTCGTAAAATCAACAGAAAATTGTGTACAATATATGTATGGAAAGGCAGGATCTGCAGAGAAATTGAATATCCAGAACTTCGTAACTTCAAAAGGAAATAGTGTACATTATATGTACAGAATGTCAAGATTTGCAAAAAAATTGAATATTTTGAATTGCGTAAAATCAACAAAAACTGTGTACATTAAATGTACGGAATGTCAGGATTCCCAAAAAAATTGAATATCTGGAAATACGTAAAGTTAACGAAAAATTTTGTACATTATATGTGTGGAATGTCTGAATCTGTAGAGAAATTGAATATCCAGAACTTCGTAAAATCAATGAAAAATTGTGTACAATATGTGTACGGAAAGTCTGGATTTGCCAAGAAATTAAATATCTAGAATTTCGTAACTTCAACAAAAAATTTTGTACATTAAACATACAGAATGTCAGGATTCATAGAAAAATTGAATATCTAAAACTGCGTAAATTCAATGGGAAATTGTGTGCATTATATGTACAGAATGACTGGATTTACAAAGAAATTGAATATCCAGAACTTCATAAAATCAACGAAAAATTGTGTACATTAAATGTACGAAATGTCCGGATTTGCAGAAGAATTAAATATCCATAACTGCGTAAAATCAACAAAAATTGTGTACATTAAATGTACGGAATATCTGGATTCGCAGAAAAATTGAATATTCGGAAATGCATAAAATCAAAAAAAAATTTGAACATTATATGTACGGAATGTCTGGATCTGCAGACAAATTGAATATCCAGAACTTCGTAAAATCAACGGAAAATTGTGTACAATATATGTACGAAAAGTCTAGATCTGTTGTAAAATTGAATATCCAGAACTGCGTAACTTCAACAGGAAATAGTGTACATTCTATGTACAGAATGTAAAGATTTGCAAAAAAATTAAATATCCATAACTGCGTAAAATCAACAAAAAATTTTGTACATTATATGTACGAAATGTCTGGATCTACAATGAAATTAAATATCCAGAACTATGTAAAATCAATGAAAAACTATGTGCATTATATGTACGGAATGTCTGAATTTGCAGAGAAATTGAATATCCAGAAATACCTAAATTCAATGGGAAATTGTGTACATTATATATATGGAATGACTGAATTTGTAGAAAAATTGAATATCCAGAACTGCATAAAATCAACGGGAAATTGTGAACAATATATGTACGGAATGTTGGGATCTGCAGAGAAATTGAATATCCAAAACTTCGTAAAATCAATGGAAAATTGTGTACAATATATGTACAGTATGTTTGGATCTGCAAAGAAATTGAATATCCAGAACTGTGTAAAATCAACAGGAAATTGTGTACATTATGTGCACAGAATGTTTGGATTTGCAGAGAAATTGAATATTTAGAACTGCATAAATTCAACGGGAAATTATGTACATTATATGTACGGAATGCCGGAATCTGCAGAGAACTTGAATATTCAAAACTTCGTAAAATCATGGAAAATTGTGTACAATATATGTACAAAAAGTCTAGATCTGGAAAGAAATTGAATATCCAGAATTGTGTAAAATCACCAGAAAATTGTGCACATTATGTGCACGAAATGTCTAGATTTGCAGAAAAATTGAATATCTAGAACTGTGTAAAATCAACGGAAAATTGTGTACATTAGAAGTATGAAATTTTTGGATTTGTAGAGAAACTGAATATCCAGAACTTCGTTTAATCAACGGAAAATTGTGTACGATATGTGTACGAAATGTCTAGATCTGCAGAGAAACTAAATATCCAGATCTGCGTAAAATCAGTGGAAAATTGAGTACAATATATGTACGGAATGTCTGGTTCTGCAGAGAAATTGAATATCCAGAACCATGTAAAATCAACGGAAAATTGTGTACATTATGTGCACGGAATGACCAGATTTGTAGAAAAATTGAATATCTAGGATTGCGAAAATTCAACAGGAAATTGTGTACATTATATGTACAGAATGGCTGGATTTACAGAGAAATTAGATATCTAGAACTTCATAAAATCAACGAAAAATTGTGTACATTATGTGTACGGAATGTCTGAATTTGCAGAGAAATTGAATATCCAGAAATGCCTAAATTCAATAGGAAATTGTGTACATTATATGTACAGAATGACTGGATTTGTAAAAAAATTGAATATCCAGAACTGCGTAAATTCAATGGGAAATTGTGTACATTAAAAGTGCGGAATGTTCGGATATGCTGAGAAACTGAATATCCAGAATTTTGTAAAATCAACGAAAAATTGTGTACAATATATGGAAAGCCTGGATCTGTAGATAAATTGAATATCCAGAACTTCGTAACTTCAAAAAGAAATAGTGTACATTATATGTACAGAATGTCAGGATTTGCAAAAAATTGAATATCCAGAATTGCGTAAAATCAACAAAAATTGTGTACATTAAATATATGGAATGTCAGGATTCGCAAAAAACTTGAATATCCAGAAATACGTAAAGTCGACAAAAAATTTTGTACATTATATGTATGGAATGTCTGAATCTGCAGAGAAATTGAATATCCAAAATTTCATAAAATCAACGGAAAATTGTGTACAACATATGTATGGAAAGGCAGGATCTGTAGAGAAATTGAATATCCAAAACTTCGTAACTTCAAAAGGAAATAGTGTACATTATATGTACAGAATGTCAAGATTTGCAAAAAAATTGAATATTTAGAACTGCGTAAAATCAACAAAAATTGTGTACATTAAATGTACGGAATGTCAAGATTCCCAGAAAAATTGAATATCCGGAAATACGTAAAGTCAACAAAAAATTTTGTACATTATATGTACAGAATGTCTGATTCTGTAGAGAAATTGAATATCCAGAACTTCGTAAAATCAACGAAAAATTGTGTACAATATGTGTACTGAAAGTCTGGATCTGCAGAGAAATTAAATATCTAGAATTTCGTAACTTCAACAAAAAATTATGTACATTAAATATACAGAATGTCAGGATTCACAGAAAAATTGAATGTCCAAAACTGCGTAAATTCAATGGGAAATTGTGTGCATTATATGTACAGAATGACTAGATTTACAAAGAAATTGAATATCCAGAACTTCATAAAATCAACGAAAAATTGTGTACATTATATGTACGAAATGTCTGGATTTGCAGACAAATTGAATATCCAAAACTGCTAAATTTCAACGGGAAATTGTGTACTTTATATGTACAGAATGACTGGATTTGTAAAAAAATTGAATATCCAGAACTGTTTAAAATCAATGAAAAATTGTGTACATTATATGTATGGAATGTCAAGATCTGCAATAAAATTTAATATCTAGAACTGCGTAAATTCAATGGTAAATTGTGTACATTAAAATTACGGAATGTTCGGATTTGCAGAGAAACTGAATATCTAGAACTTCGTAAAATCAACGAAAATTTGTGTATAATATATGTATGGAAAGTCTAGATCTGCAGAGAAATTGAATATCCAGAACTTCGTAACTTCAATAGGAAATAGTGTACATTATATGTACAAAATGTCAAGATTTGCAAAAAGTTGAAAATCCAGAACTGCGTAAAATCAACAAAAATTGTGTACATTAAATGTACGGAATGTCAGGATTCGCAGAAAAATTGAATATCCGGAAATACGTAAAATCAATGAAAATTTTTGTACATTATATATACGGAATGTCTGGATCAGTAGAGAAATTGAATATCCAGAACTTTGTAAAATCAACAGAAAATTGTGTACATTATTTGTACGGAATGTCTGGATTTGGAAAGAAATTGAATATCTGGAACTCTGTAAAATCAACGAAAAATCGTGTACATTATACGTAGGGAATGTCTGGATTTGCAAACAAATTGAATATCTAGAACTGCATAAATTCAACGGGAAATTGTGTACATTATATGTACGGAATGACTGGATTTGTAGAAAAATTAAATATCTAAAACTGCGTAAAATCAAGGGGAAATTGTGTACAATATATGAACGGAATTTCGGAATCTGTAGAGAAATTGAATATCCAAAACTTCGTAAAATCAATGAAAAATTATGTACAATATATGTACGGAATGTCTGGATCTGCAGATAAATTGAATATCCAGAACTATGTAAAATCAACGAAAAATTGTATACATTATGTGCACGGAATGTTTGGATTTGTAGAAATTTTGAATATCCAAAGTTGCATAAATTCAACGTGTATGAAATGTTTGGATTTGCAGAAAATTTGAATATTCAGAATTGCGTAAATTCAAGGTGTATGGAATGTCTAGATTTTCTAAGAAATTGAATATCCAAAAACGTGTAAATTCAACGGGAAATTGTGTACATTGTATATGTACAAAATCTCTGGGTTTGCAAAAAAATTAAATATCCGGAATTGCTTAAATTCAACGGAAAATTGTGTACATTATATGTACGAAATTTATGGATTTGTAGTAAAATTGAATATCCAGAAATGCATAAATTCAACAGTATATTGTGTACATTATATGTACGGAATATCTGAATTTGCAGAGAAATTGAATATCCAGAATTGCGTAAATTCACCGGGAATTTGTGTACATTATATATGTATGGAATGTCTGGTTTTGCTGAGAAATTTAATATCCAAAGTTCCTAAAATCAATGGGAAATTGTGTACATTATATGTACGGAATGTCTTGTTTTGCGTAGAAATTGAATATCCAGAAGTGCATAAATTCAACAGAAAATTGTGTACATTATCTGTATGGAATATCTTGATTTGCAGAGAATTTGAATATCCAGAACTGCGTAAATTCTACGGTATATTGTGTACATTATATGTATGGAATATCTGGATTTGGAGAGAAATTGAATATCCAGAATTGCGTAAATGCACCATGAAATTGTGTACATTATATATGTATGGAATGTCTGGTTTTGCCAAGAAATTGAATATCCTGAAATGCATAAAATCAACGGGAAATTGTGTACATTATATGTACAAAATGTCTTGTTTTGCACAGAAATTGAATATCCAGAAGCGCATAAATTCAATGAAAAATTGTGTACATTATCTGTACGAAATATCTGGATTTGCAGAGAATTTGAATATCCAAAACTACGTAAATTCAACGGCAAATTGTGTACATTATATGTACGGAATATCTGGATTTACAAAGAAATTGAATATCCACAACTGCATAAATTCAAGGGGAAATTTTGTATATTATATGTACAAAATGCTTGTATTTGTAGAAAAATTGAATATTTAGAATTGTGTAAGTTCAATGGGATATTTGTACATTTTTTATACGAAATGTCCGAAGTTGCAGAGAAATTGAATATCCAGAGCTACGTAAATTCAACGGGAAATTGTATATATTATATGTACGAAATGTCTGGTTTTGCAGAGAAATTTAATATCTAGAATTTCGTAAATTCATCGGAAAATTGTGTACATTATATGTACGGATTGTCTGGATTTTCTAAGAAATTGAATATCTAGGGCTGCATAAATTCAACGAGAAATTGTGTACATATGTATGGAATGTTTGGATTTGCAAAGAAATTGAATGTCCAGAATTGCGTAAATTCAAAGGTAAATTGTGTACATTATGTGTACAAATTGTCTGGATTTGCTAAAAATTTGAATATGCTGAATTGCGTAAATTCAGTTGGAAGTTTTGTAAATTAGGTGTACTAATTGTCTAGATTTGTTGAAAATTGGAATTCTATAGATACGTTGATTATATAGAATTGCAATAATTTAACAGGAAATTATGTATATTAAATATACAGATTGTCTAGATTTGCAGAAAATTTGAATTCTGTAGATACGCTGAATATACATAATTTTGTAAATTCAACGAGAAATTGTGCACATTAGATATATGGAATGTTTGGATTTGAAGTAGATTTGAATTCTGCTGAGTTGCATCTAAGTATTGAACACGTGGTGTGTGTTGTATACACAAAGAAACTACATGTCACTAACTGACATGAATAGGGGGAATTACACATGTGGTAGATAATAAACCCTATAAAGCATGAGTATGTATCTACCTTATAAGCCTGGAATGCATACCCATAATCCATGGACAAGATGCATCCATGGTTTCGGAGGGGTTGACACCTAATCGCGGATGTTCGTCATCCGAAGTGCATGAGAAACCTTTGAAACATATTGTATGCACAATATATTTTCATCATGCAGAGTAGGAATGTAGACATGTCCACACCTAGAAGGTGTGGCCCAAAGCAAGATAAAAAATGTAGACGTATACACACCCAAAAGGTATGGCCCAAAGCATAGTGCAAGTAATGAAAACCTAATCTAGGAAAGTTGCTAGACAGGGTTCTAAAAGAAGGTCTAAGGAAAAAGTGTACCTCTTGGAGGGGCTAAACCCTTGGGGTCTACAGATCTATATCTTTTCATTTGCTTCTCTAAAGCTTGTTGTGTGCTCCATCCATCACATGTAAACGAACAAGCATCAAACAAAGGAAGTAGTGAAGCAAAGCAAATAAAAGCATTATATCAACCACATACAAGGGTATGGGCATATAAACATATTAAAAGCATCGCACATACAAGGCATTAGACATCGCACAAAAGCATCGCTAGGGATGGCAATTTTTGCCCGACCCGCGGGTACCCGGTCCGGCCCGACCCTAATGGGCCGGATTTTACCCGGTCCGATAAGGAATAGGGTCGGGTTTGGGTTTAAAAAAAAAACCCGAACCGGGTCCGGGTCGGGTCCGGGTTTTTGTAAAAACTCGGCCCGACCCGACCCGAACCCGACCCGTATATAATATTATTAAAAAAAAAAAAAAAAAACCTAGGTATAAATATACTCTTTCACTTCTAAAATTAATTTTCCTAACCCTCATTTCTCACCTCTCAGCCGCCTCTCTCTCAATCACTCTCATCCACCCCTCCCTCTACCTCACTCTCTCTATCTCTCTCTCACTTGATGCCGCTGGCTCTCCTCCACCTCAATGGTATCATCGGTCCCTACCTCCCTCACCGAGCTGCTCACTCATCCACCTCGCCACAGAGATCGCTAGCTCCTCCCTCACCACGCCACTCACTCCGTCTCGCCGCTCACTCCTCCACCTCGCCGCAAACGCCGATCCTTCCTCCCACATCTCTCACCTTGCCGTAGACGCCGATCCTGATCTGTTTAGTATTTTTATTTTTATTTTTATTTTTATGAAAGATCTGATCTATGTTTATGGTCTTAAACTTTGATCTGTTGGGGGGTTTTTCATGGTTTTGTTTTTGAAGTTTTGGAGGGGTTGAAATAGAGGTAGGATTAAACTCTGATTTAATCTGTATTTTTTTGTTTTTTTGATGTAAGATTTGATCTGTATTTATGGTCTTAGACTCTGATCTGTAGTATTGAGCATAATTTTTGTGCTTTTTACTTTGTTTTGCATTTTTCTTGTGATGGTTTCTATTCTACACGGCTTAAAGATTCAGGCAATTTTTTTTTTGGGTTACGGATTGGGCTGAGGTGGCGGGGCCCGTGGAGCCCGACGGGGCGCGTCTGGGGCGCAGAAAAAAACCCGTTTATTAAACGGGGCGGGTTCAGGTTTTTTGGCCAGACCCGCGGGTCGGGTTCGGGCATTAAGAAACCCGGCCCGAACCCGACCCGTTGCCATTCCTAAGCATCGCACATATATATATTTTAAATTTTACGCCTCGTGTGAGTCAAATTTTCGTCCCCTAGTTTTACCATTTATTCCTAGAATTTTCTTTGAAGAAAGCTTCCTCTGCGTTAGTGCCTTACTAACAGAAACCAACTGATGCATGTATTCCTTCTCCTTTTCTAAAATATCCACATTACCAAGATTCTTAACATATAGGCTATAGCTCTAAGCCTGATTCTAGCCAGTGTTACCTTCTGAGAGATGCCTCCAATCTTTTTTTAATTAACCTGTTTGAATTTGTTGTAAAGTCTGAACATAGGGAAACCTTACACCTTTGTTTTCCAACTCCTTTTTACCAAAGTTATGAATTCTATATGATTTATCCAGTAATTGAAGAATTTAAATGGTTTAGGACCAAAACTTTTCATTTCCTCAGAATAATATTGATGCAGTTAAGTGATCACCTAGGCTTAAAATTTCTACATAAATCTAACTCTGCTTACCCATCCTAGATACATTCATCAACACCCTATCTAATATCCTTGCTACAAAGCCTCTGCTTTCTCTTTTGCTGCACCAAATATAGAAGCAGTCTGAATAGGCTAAATTCATGACTTCTAGATTATATAGGCAACTAGAGAAATCTGCCTAATATACTAATACATGTTTGGATCCTTATTTTTCATTAGCCCTTTTAACCACATTAAAATCTCATGCTCAGAGACAAGGGCTTTGATCAAAATCTCCTTCAAACTACTCCAAAATGTTCCACAATTCCCTATTCTGTCCCATTATTAGTGGTGTAAATACATGAAAGGAAAAATGTTTAAGAAGTTTTTCTTGTCAATCAATATTTATCATGTGTTTAAATCAACCTCTAAGTCTATACACGAATTTTCACAATAGAATTCAGAATATAATTAATAAATATTTGAGAGAGGTTTTTCTCATTACGTTCAAGTGGATTCAAGAAGCCCCTCATAGATTTAAGGGTTTGCATCTTGTTAGAATGAGATCCAACCTATTCATGCCTTCTGTTCTGTTTTAATTGGTATTAGAGCGTGTAAATATCTGGGTTTGGCAAAAGCTACAACAAAGGCAACCAATATTGACGGTGGGCATGGGTGCAAACCCTCAAAGCATCCTCTCTCATGTTCTTCTCATCTGTCTTTCTGCACGCTTTGGTATTGCTACTGGTTTATTTTATCAGATCATCCTCAAACACTTGGTGAAATTGTGCCTTTTGGGGATTACCCAAAGGAATATCGTTACATACATCTGCTATATGCCCTTCCTCTCTATTACTCCCTATTCCTGATTATCTAGAATAGCAAATGAATCGGAAACATGAGCATTATAGTCCAATCCTTTCTCTCACTAAACCCCTCTCTTGGCCTTATCATTCACAACCTTCTCGGCTTTGTCCTAGCTGTTTCTTAACCATTCTTAACCACCTGATTTTGACGACTCCATAACTGATATGCAGTGACCAAAAAAAAAAAAAAAAAACTACAAAGTCATGTCTTGAGATTTGATTCCTTAAATGAAAAACAAGTTCCCCAAATCAAGAAAAATATGTGTCAACATTTGTGAAACTTTGGTTAACTCATGGACCACAGTCCATTGGCAAAAAACACGTCCAAAGAGTATGCACCACACTGTCATGTCTCAGGGTCACCTTTGTATAATATTGATGGTCTTTGTTTGTTTCTGCATTACACCTAATGTTAATATTGATTAAAATAATCTAATTCTTATGACAAAGAAACAGTTCCAACACATAAGATCTTCCCTTATTAGTGTATCACCGTATCTCTGTCCTCTGAGAGATATATCTAGATTTGCAATGCTATTATCTGTTGCATATAATGGTTCAATCAGATGTTTATGGTCAATGGACGTGAATCAACAGGTATGTTCAGCAGCTTACTCAGCGTAAAAAAAGAAGTAGATAAGTTCAGCTGCTTAAACATTGTGTTTCTAGTTTCTACTTGTGCCTTTGTGCTTTTTATCCTAAAGAAACACGCTATAATTTGTACTACTGTGGAATGTGTATACTGAACTTTTTGTTTGGTTGAAGTGGAAGAATTTAAGGCATACATGTTTGATATCTGTTAAGTTTTCAGGTACATTGGTTTTTCTCCTTGGCATTGATGTGATTTTATTGGCCCAATTTATTCATGATAAATTTCGGTTGATGATGCATCTATATATCATTTTAGTTCTATGTCAGTTGAATATTGTTTTTGGACCATATTTGACTTCATGTATGGATATTGACTAGTTAGTGCAGACTTACTAACTCTTAGTCTTGCACAAAAATCTAGAAAACCATCTTATGAACTGAACATTGTCAATCTTCAAGCACATATCTGTTTCTTCTGGCACCAAAAGGAAATCTTTGTGCAGTAAAGGAAAGAGAAGAATAAATTGGTGTTACCAGATTTTCAAATAAATATTACACTCATTAATGGAGTATATTAGAAAACATGAAATAATAGAGACAGAATTGTGTGTTTATATTCTTTTTCAAGGAAATATATGGAAGAGAACTTTTTTCACTCAAGTGAGAATATTTGAGTAAGATTTTATCCCAATGTGAAAACAATACACGGGTTTCATTGATCCATTGGCAGGGATTGATCTGGTATTTGGAACCAGTATTCTGCAACATGTGAAGGTTAAAGAAAATAGGAAAAAAGAAGCAAAACATGCCAATGACCTATATATATTTGATGTCATTTGAATTAATATATGTGCATATGACATCTAGTCTACAACCTCTTATAAATCTTTTTGTCAAGGAGGATTTTATTGAATTCTTTAAATCTCTATCTACATCATTAATTTCACCTTGCAGTTGAAATAACAAATTTAGTCAATCAGATAAACTTAGCCATTGATAAGCAATGGAGTGTTATGTACATGAAACACATCAAAAATATTTTACTCATAACAGGGATACATAAATAAAACTTGCCACTTCAGCTAGTTCTACCAAATTAATGAAATACTTGGCCTCCAATAAAGGAAATGGCTTATTTTCGACATCGAAAGTTGGTAGAGGAGAGATAAAGAGTCTGTTTATCATCAATTTCAGCATATAGCTTTTACCTTTTATGTACAACTTTTTTTTACATATTCTCCCTTTTTTTTTTCATGGTATAAGTATACTTTTAACACCCAAAAAAAAAAATCAGCAAAAAAGCTAGATAAATTGTTTCCAATTGAATGAAAAGACAGGATATATACGATGCATATTCAACTTGTTGTAAGACATAATAAGGTCATTGTGACCATTCTTGACCCAAAGAAAAGAATGAGCATTATGTACGTATAAAGGAAAGGTGAAATTGGGGGTAAAACGGTAATTACATACACATGAATTAAAGACTGGACATAAATGTGTTGTATTTACCCATTATTTAATGTGGATTGGTAGTCTTCTTCATTTTTTTCTTTTTTCTTTTTTTTTTGGGTTGAGAATCAGCCCAATAAGGTATAAAAAAAAAATAGTCGATTGCCACCAGAAAACACCAACCCTTCTATAGTCATTTTAAGTAGACATGGTAATACGAGTTAGAATTTTTTGACCCGACTCGAAAAATATCTGACCTGAACTTAATTTTTTTTACCCGAAGTAAAAATGGGTTGACTCGTGATCAGACTAGATTTTTTTGCGGATCAATCTGACTTGACTTGTTAAAAAAAATTTGCTAAAAAAATATTTAAATTAAGTCTTGATACTAAGTACATAAAGCACAAAGGACTAAAACTAATAATCAAATATATTCTAAATATAAATTTATAAACAATTAAAACTCAAGACATGACATTGACATGAGAGAATCACTGTTTGATTCATCAAAACCAATAATAATAATAGCTAGCTTATGTGCTTGCTGCCAATTGCCACGAGTGATGAGACAAGACTATAGTTGTCAGTATCGTACGATATGCGAACATATCGTATCTTGTGTAAAAAGTTTCGTATCGTATCGGTGTATCGTAAGTGCTCATGAATCGTACGTTACAGTGTGTGTATTGTATGAATCATATCGTATCGTAAAATTATACGTATCGTACGATACATAGACAAATGCTTTAAAATGAGATTTTTTATTAAAATTTGTATTTTTATTTGAATCTAACAAGTTGTTAAACTTTTTTTTAACACAAAATAAGTTTACTTAATTTAGTCTACTAAAATAACATATTTATAAAAAAAATTTCCTCTCTCTCCTACAATTGGACTACACAATACACACTTATCCTTCACTTTAATATTTACAACTTTGTTTTATATACTATGAATAAAATATTAATTGACAATATACATTTTTTTATTTTGGTCATTATTGTTATAAGTCCAAGAAACTAGAATGCCCAAAAAAAAAAATTTATAAAAAAATTATTAAAATAAAAAGAACAAGAAGAGATAGTAAATGTTAATGAGGAATGACGATGAAGAAAATTTTAATGAAGAAATAAGTTTGCAAAATTATAAACATGATGATAGCATTGACTTAGATGTGGTTGATTAGGCAATTTGATGAATATAATGAAAATAAATTATTATTTTTGTTTCATTTGTAATATATTATCTCTTTTGAATGTGAATGTGTATGTTATAAACACATGTTAGTTTAATTTATCTAGTTAGCTTGTTAAATATTATTACATAAGTGATGAATAAATTAGTCATTAGTTAAATATATTCAAAATTTATAATGAATATACCATTTATATATGTATATTTATAATTTTTATAAATTTTAGTAAGTGTTTATGTATCTTACGATACACGATACTATATGATACATGATACGAAAAAATTAAAAATCGATTCACGATATGATTCACATTTTGACAACTATGGACAAGACTACTCTACACGTTACACAACAACACAAGGGCCGGCCAAGGCTGTCAAGACAACCATTAAAAAAAAAAAAAAAAAAAATTCTCATTCAGCTGAGCTGTAGCCATTGTCCAAACTCTGAAGCCAAAGGCACAAACAAATGAACAAATGCACAAGCACAAATGGCAAATGTGAATCATGTTGTGAATCGATTTTTTATTTTTTTGTATCGTATATAATAAGAATCACAAACTCTTAATAAAAACTAGCATCATCATACGCGCTCTGCACGTGCGATGAGTCTTTTTTTTTTTTTTTTGGTTTAAAGTAATTTTTCAATTCTAATTTATCTATTGTTAGTGAATTTACAATTTTTTTTTTAAGAAACTAAAATTTAGAATTTGAAATAGAGTAAACTACTGGTTTAGTGTTAGCTACTTTTTAGGAAAAAACGCATCAAACGTATGTGAGATATATTTATAGAGAATGTGCTAATTTTTAGGAAAAAAGTTTCTCTAGTAGTTTTTTTTGTTTTTGAATTTTGTTGAATTACAATTTTAACCCTATTTTTATTTTTTATTTTTTAGGAATAAGGATTATCTAATTAGATTAGGGGGTGTTTTTGACATTTTTTGAAGCCATAACTAACTTTTCGAATCATCTTAATATATAAAGATTAAAAAAAAAAACTATAAATATACATATTCAAAGGGTAATTCATTGTAAATTTTGAATATATTCAACTAATGACTAATTTATTCATCACTTATATAATAATATTTAACTAGCTAACTAAATAAACTAAATTAGCATGTGTTTATACGTTATAACATACACATTCAAATTGACTAAACTTAGTAGTTAGCTCAATTGGTAAAATCTATGATGGTTAAATAAGTGATTTGGGATTCAATCCCCACCTACACAAAATACCGATTGGTATCTTGGTCTGATGATAAAGAGCTATCATTAGGAGCGAACGTCATAGGTTATAGTGTTAGCGTTAATTCCTTTTCTCGTCACCAATATCGCTTCAAGCTCTAATCTTCGGTCACCTGCACTTAGACTAGCACCAAAGAGAAAAAGGAGATGATGACAATAATGAAGAAGTAATGGATTTCTTAGAAGCCAAAGAATAGTGGCCATTACAAATTATAAAGGATTTCTCCATTCGTCCATAAAAAAATCTACCTTCACCTGCACACTAGGCTACAAAAAACTTTGTTCTTTTTTTTTTTAATCTATGCTCCTCCTTTGCTCACAATCTATCACCCCCAAAAGATCCAAATCTTAATAATAAAATAAAAGAATTTCATGCTTCAAAAAACCATAAAAACATCCAAAAGAAAGAATATTAACAATACTTTGTTGGCTTACTTGTTTTGTTTGTTTTAAGGTTTATCTCTTTTTGAAGATATAAACTTGTAATTATATGCATTTTGATAGTAAACTATTAACATTGAAGACTTTTTCCATCATGAATTTATGACTATAAATAGTTTTTGTCATGCTCAAAACTGTCAGAATTGGAAGGATATTAACAAGTGACATTAAGTGCAATTCATTTGCTTAATTGATTTTATTCATTCTCTCTAAATAGGTTATTATTGATTTGTTTTTGTAATTGAAAAAAAAAATTGTTTGAAAAATACGGGTTAACCTGACCCGACCTGCAACCTGATTAACCTGTTTAAAAATGACCCGTTTTGACCTGCAACCCATTTGACCCGCCTACCTGATTGACCCAACCCATTCGTTTTGCCACGTCTAATTTTAAGTATGCGACTATGGGCCTCTATTTTCTATATTTGTTTTTGGGCCCATAATGGAATGGACTAATTTTTGAACAGAAGAGAAAGCTCCTACTCTCACCCATATAAATAGTAATTGGCCCATTAATTTGCTATCTCCCATCTCTCTCTTTAGATAGGGTGTTTAGGGCTGAAAGTAGCTTTCCTAAGTTAATTACGAACCTTGTAATCAACTTCCACCCATTTGCATAAGTTAATTTTAAATGGTATGTTAGTGTATAGATTAAGCTAGATTAGCCCATTGGGCTTAGCCCAGTATATTACTTGTACTGCACTCATGTTACTTGCACTGCACACATAACTAACCTATATAAGGCACATATACCTAGCCTATATAAGGCTCTCTTTTGTACATTTTTTTACACACATCAATATACAGACTATTCAGTCATTCTCTCTCACTTTATATTGTTAACATGGTATCAGAGCCATTCCTCTGACTTCCTGGTTCCTGTGGACATCTCCGGCGTTCTTCCGCTGCCCTCGCCTTCATCCAGTAGTCACTGTCAGAAGCGAGTCACTGCCATCACGCCCACAGCCCCTAAAACACTCAGATTTCGTCAGTTTTGTTGATCAAATTGCCAAAGCCAAGGCACAAATTGATAGATCATCCGATTCCGAGCAAAACCCAACAAAGATCTGCTAGAAACAACCTCACACGTGCCGCCATGCGCCATCTGAAGTTTCTGCCTCACGAGTATGCGCTCCACATGCCTCCATGCGTCGCCACGCGCCGTTCGTCTCTCACACGTGCCTCACACGCTAGGACACAGGCCTTCACGCGCTTACCACGCTCTTGATCCGTTTCTCGTACTGCCATGTCAGCCCTAGGGCGACGTCGCCCTGCCACGTCAGCAGGCCATCAACATCCTGACCCATTGACCGAGCCGTTGACTTTGACCACACTGTTGACCGTTGACCGTTGACTTTGACCAAAGTCAAAATTTTTCAACAGGACCTGTCTTGCTCAATTTTTTGCGTAGATTCTAATTTTGGGTTCTGTTTCTGCATTTGAGGTCTCTAAATCTCATTTTTTGGTCATTTTCTTCATTATGGCTCAACAAAATGAACAAGACATCATACGTTCTATCACCATTATGTTAGATGGTCGTACTAGCTATCATGCCTAGTCTCAGAATATGAGTGTCTTTCTCAAGGGTCATAAACTGTGGAGATATGTGACTGGTTAAATTCCTAAGCCAGTACCAAACCCTAAGTCCAAAGCCACAGCTACTGAAGAGTCTTCCAAGACTACTGTTACAACTGATGATTATGAAGAAAGCCTAGAGGAATGGGAGAGTATTCAGAGTAAGATCTATTCTTGGTTTATCAATACCTCTATTCCCTCCATTCATAATCTTCTTCCTCGTCTTGAGACCACTGAGGCTGCTTGGAAATTTTTGGCCGATTGCTATAATTGTACTAATGATTCAAGTTTGGAGTTCCACATTGAATTAAAACTTTATCAAATGCGCCAAGAGACAAGTCAGTCTATTTCTGATTTTTATTCTCAGACTTCTACTATGTGGGAATAACTCTCTGTTGCAAATCCTCTATTAGTATGTTCTAAGGACATTGAGTTCTTTGTCAAATATCGGGATCGCCGTAAATTTATGCACTTCATGATGGGTTTGCATGAGGATTTTGAGCCCACTAGGGCTTCTCTACTTAGCCGGTCTCCTACTCCTTCTCTTAATGCTGCAGTCAAGGAGCTCATTTCTTAGGGAAACGACCTACTTATCACATATCATCACCCGATCATGTATTGGCTACACCATCTCCACAGCCTCCCATTGCTGCATTCACTGCCCCTCCACGAATAAACTTTGGGTGTCCAACCTCTCAATCTTCCAAGGGTACTCACTGCAAGTTTTGCCATGCCAAAGGCCATGACATCTCAGTTTGTCGCAAACTGCAGAAATTTATGTAAGAGCAGAATAAAGCTTCTTTTCCTCGGGCAGTTGCTGTATGTCCTTCAGATCCATCGATTCCTACAGGTCCATCTTTGGCTTCCTCACTTACTACGGCTGATATCGAGGCAATTGTTCAACAGGTTTTATCCTGCACTTCCACTGCCCTTTCTGTCACCTCAAGTAAACAACCTTGGGTTTTTGATACTGCATGTTGTAACCATATGACTCCTGATGAATCCCAATTTTGATAAGGCACCCTTAAAACATCCAATCACCATTTACACTGCTAATGGAACTCCTATATGCCTGTTAGTCATAAAGGAACAATTTCTTCTCCTTGTTTATCCTTTAGTGACACTTTTCATATCCCAAAGTTATCCCTTAATTTGCTTTCTGTTGGTCAACTTTGTGAATTAGACGTAGATCTTCTATTTACACTAATCATGGTGTGGATGTGCAGGATTTCCAGACGGGTCAAGTGCTTGGGACAGGCCGTAAGGTTGGTCGCATGTTTGAGGTTCATGACTTAAAGATTCCTTCACAAGTTGTTTCTGCAGTTGCTACCACTGCCACCTCCTCACCTGATCTATGGCTTGCTCGTCTTGGTCATCCATCCTTATCTCATCTTCAGTTGTTAGCTTCTTAAGGTCATTTAGGTTCAGTTTAGTTTCATAAATTTGATTGTACTTCCTGTCATTTTGGCAAACAAACAAAATTGCCCTTTAATAGTAGTGACTCATTTTCTTCTGCACCTTTTGATCTTATACATTCTGATATTTGGGGTCCTGCACCTATTCCCACTGAGGGGGGATCTAGATATTTTGTCATATTTGTGGATGATTTTTCTCGATATACTTGGATTTATTTGCTTCACCATAGGTCTGAACTTGTGTCTATTTACCAAACATTTTATAAAATGATTGAAACACAGTTCAATCGCACCGTCAAAGTTTTTCAATCAGCTAATGCTCAAGAATATAATGATAAATCTTTCCTGTCCTTTTTTAAACAATCATGGTACCCTTACTCAGCGGTCTTGTCCTTACACCTCTCAATAAAATGGTCGTGCAGAACGAAAACATCATCATATTCTTGATGTTGTCCGCACCCTTCTCATTTCTGCCTTTCTTCCTGAGTGCTTTTAGGGTGAGGCCGCACTTATTGCTGTATACACCATTAATCGTATTCCTTCATCAACTACACACAACAAATCACCATTTGAGCTTCTCTATGGTCAAAACCCTGACTACTCCTCTCTTCGGGTTTTTGGTTGTGCTTGCTTTGTCTCTCTTCCTCCTCATGAACAAACAAAGCTTAGCCTCGTGCTCGTCTATGTTGTTTCCTTGGTTATGGTGTATCTCAAAAGGGGTTTCACTGCTATGATCCCATTTCTCATCGTCTTCGTGTCTCCCGTCATGTTGAGTTTTGGGAACATCGTCCTTTCACAAAGTCTTCAGCAATTTCCAGCGTCCTCTTCCTCTAAGTCTCCCATTTTTACTGATCTTTTACTCCCTCTCTATCCTAAACTTGTGGAGGATTCTTCGACATCAGCTGCCTCTCCTAACGACTCATCTCCGGTTCTGTCCTCGATATATGACCTGCCCGTCTCGGATCCTATGGCACCACCCTCTCTTGAGTCTCCTGATGATCCTAAACTTCGTCGTTCCACTCGAGCTGAACGAAATTTTTTTTTTCCTCTCTTTCTTGACCTGTCCCGACCCGTTTTGCCTTTAAATAATGATAGAATGATGTTTTTTAATTTTTTTTTTTTTTTTCAGAATTCTCTAGTTTGGGTCGGGTAGGAGCGGACGAGAATGAAAAATTTTTTTTCTCTTTCTTGGGCTGTCCCGACCCATTTTTAGCTCAATGCCAGAATGATGTTTTTCAATTTTTTGAATTTTTTTGCTATTTTTTTTTTCAGAATTCTCTAGTTTGGGTTGTGTAGAAACGGACCGGAACAAAAAAAAAATTTTCCTCTATTTCTCGGCCTATCCTGACCCGCTTTGGCTTGAAATAATGTCAGAATGATGTTTTTTAATTTTTTGAATTTTTTTGCTATTTTTTTTTCGGAATTCTTTAGTGTGGGTCGGGTTGGAGTGGACCAGAACGAAAATTTTTTTTTTTCTCTTTCTCGGCCTGTCCCGACCCGTTTTGACTTTAAATATTGCCAAAATGATGTTTTTTTAATTTTTTGAATTTCTTTACTATTTTTTTTCTTAGAATTCTTTAGTATGGGTTGGGTAGGAACGGACCAGAACAAATTTTTTTTTCTATCTTTCTCAATCTGTCCCAACCCATTTTAGCCTGAAATATTGACAGACAGAGATATTTTTTAATTTTTTGAATTTTTTTGCAATTTTTTTTTCGGTATTCTCTAGTTTGGTTCGGGTAAGAACGGACCGGAACGAAAATTTTTTTTCTCCCTTTCTCAGCCTGTCCTGACCCTTTTTGGCTTGAAATAATCCCATAATGATGTTTTTTTTTTTTTTTTTTTTTTGAATTTTTTTGCTATTTTTTTTTTTTTTTCAGAATTCTCTAGTTTTTGTCGTGTAGGAACGGACTTGAACAAATTTTTTTTTTCTCTCTTTCTCAACCTGTCCTGACCTGTTTTGGCCTGAAATATTGTCAGATTGATATTTTTTTAATTCTTTGAATTTTTGCAATTTGTTTTTTGGAATTCTCTAGTTTGGGTCGGGTAAGAACGGACCGGAACGAAAAATTTTTTTTCTCTCCTTCTCAGCCTGTCCTGACCCTTTTTGGCTTGAAATAATCCCATAATGATGTTTTTTTTTTTTTTTTTGAATTTTTTTGCAATTTTTTTTTTCGGAAATCTCTAGCTATTGTCGTGTAGGAACGGACCTGAACAAAAAATTTTTTTTCCCTCTTTCTCGACTTGTTCGGACCTGTTTTGGCTTGAAATAATGCCAGAATGACGTTTTTTTTTTTTTTGAATTTTTTTTCTATTTTTTTTTTCAGAATTCTCTAGTTTGGGTCGTGTAGGAATGAACCTGAATGAAAATTTTTTTTTCTCTCTTTCTTGGCCTGTCTTGACTTGTTTTGGCATGAAATAATGCTAGAATGATGTTTTTTTAATTTTTTGACTTTTTTTGCTGTTGTGTTTCGAAATTCTTCAGTTTGGTTCAGGTTGGAGTGGACGAGAATGAAATTTTTTTTCTCTCATTCTTGACCTGTCCCAACCCATTTTGGCTTGATATATGCCAGAATGATTTTTTTTTTTTTTTTTTTATGAATTTTTTTGCTATTTTTTTTTTTTTCAGAATTCTCAAGTTTGGGACGGGTAGGAACGGACTAGAACGAAAAATTGTTTTTCTCTTATTCTCGATCTGTTCCACCCGTTTTGGCTTGAAATAATGCCAGTATAATGTTTTTTTTTTTTTTTTTGAATTTTTTTGCAATTTTTTTTTCGAAATTCCCTAGTTTGGGTCGTGTAGGAACGGACCTGAACAAAAATTTTTTTTTTCCACTCTTTCTTGTCCTGTCCCGACCCGTTTTGGCTAGATATAATGCTAGATTGATTTTTTTTTAATTTTTTGAATTTTTTTGCTATTTTTTTTTTTCAGAATTCTTTAGTATGGGTCGGGATGGAGTGGACAAGAACGAAAAATTTTTTTTCTCTCTTTCTCAGCCTGTCCTGACCCGTTTTGACTTTAAATTTCGCCGGAATGATGTTTTTTAATTTTTTGAATTTCTTTACTATTTTTTTTTCGGAATTCTCTAGTTTGGGTTGGGTAGGAACGGACCAAAACAAATTTTTTTTCTCTCTTTCTCAGTCTGTCCAAACCCATTTTGGCCTGAAATATTGACAGACAGAGATATTTTTTAATTTTTTGAATTTTTTTACAATTTTTTTTTTTGGTATTCTCTAGTTTGGGTCGGGTAGGAACGGACCGGAATGAAAATTTTTTTTTTCTCTCTTTCTCGGCCTGTCCCGACCCGATTTGGCTTCAAATAATCACAGAATGATGTTTTTTTAATTTTTTGAAATTTTTTGCATTTTTTTTTTTTTGAATTCTCTAGTTTGGGTCGAGTAGGAACGGATCGGAACGAAAATTTTTTTTTCTCTATTTCTCAGTCTGGCCCAAACCGTTTTGGCTTGAAATAATGACAGAATGATGTTTTTTAATTTTTAATTTTAATTTTATTTTTGCTATTTTTTTTTGGAATTCTCTAATTTGGGTCGGATAGGAATGGACCGAAACGAATATTTTTTTTTCTCTCTTTCTTGGGCTGTCCCGACCCGTTTTAGCTTGAAATAATGCCAGAATGATATTTTTTAATTTTTTGAATTTTTTTGCTTTTTTTTTTTTTTGGAATTCTTTAGTTTGGGTCGGGTTGGAGTGGACCAGAATGATAATTTTTTTTCTCTTTCTCAGCCTTTCTAGTCCCGTTCTGGCTTGATAGAACGCTAGAATGATGTTTTTTAATTTTTGGAATTTTTTTGATATTTTTTTTCGAAATTCTCTAGTTTGAGTTGCGTAGGAACGGACCGGAACGAAATTTTTTTTTCTCTTTTTCCTGGGCTGTCCAGACCTGTTTTAGCTTGAAATAATGCCAAAACGATGCTTTTTAATTTCTTGAATTTTTTGCTATTTTTTTTTTTTTCAGAATTCTTTAGTTTGGGTTGGGTTGAAGTGGACTGGAATGAAATTTTTTTTTTCTCTCTTTCTCGAGCTGTCCTGACCTGCTTTGGCTTGAATAACACCAAAATGATGGATTTTTTTTTTTTTTTTAAATTTGTTGAATTTTTTTACTATTTTTTTGTTTCGGAATTCTCTAGTTTGGGTCGGGTAGGAACGAACCGGAACAAATTTTTTTTTTTTCTATCTATCTCAATCTGTGCTGACCCGTTTTGGCCTGAAATATTGACAATCTGATAATTTTAATTCTTTGTATTTTTCCAATTTTTTTTTTCGGAATTCTCTAGTTTGGGTTGTGTAAGAACGGACTGGAACAAATTTTTTTTTTCTCTCTTTCTCGGCCTGTCCTGACCTGTTTTGGCTTGAAATAATCACAAAATGCTGTTTTTTAGTTTTTTGAATTTTTTTGCTTTTTTTTTTTTTTTTTTTTTTCTGAATTCTTTAGTATGGGTCGGGTTAGAGTGGACAAGAACGAAAAAAAAATTTTCTCTCTTTCTCGGCCTGTCCCCACCCGTTTTGACTTTAAATATTGCCAGAAAGATGTTTTTTAATTTTTTGAATATCTTTACTATTTTTTTCCGGAATTCTCTAGTTTGGGTTGGGTAGGAACGGACCGGAACAAATTTTTTTTCTCTCTCTTTCTCGGCCTGTCTTGACCTGATTTGGCTTGAAATAAGCCCAGAATAAGGTTTCTTTTTTTTTTTTTTTTTTTTTTTTTTTTTTTTTGTTTTTTGAAATTTTTTGCATTTTTTTTTTTTTTTTATGAATTCTCTAGTTTGGGTCGAGTAGGAATGGATCGGAACGAAAATTTTTTTTTTTCTCTATTTCTCAGTCTGGCCCGAACCGTTTTGGCTTGAAATAATGACAGAATGATGTTTTTTTAATTTTTAATTTTTGTTTTTGCTATTTTTTTTCGGAATTCTCTAGTTTGGGTCAGGTAGGAACGAACCGGAAAGAATTTTTTTTTCTCTCTTTCTTGGGCTGTCTCGACCCTTTTTAGCTTGAAAATGCTAGAATGATGTTTTTTAATTTTTTTTTTTTTGCTATTTTTTTTTTTTCAGAATTCTATAGTTTGGGTCGGGTTGGAGTGGACAAGAATGATAATTTTTTTTTTCTCTTTCTCGGCCTTGCTAGTTCCGTTTTGGCTTGATAGAACGCTAGAATGATGTTTTTTAATTTTTGGAATTTTTTTGATATTTTTTTCGGAATTCTCTAGTTTGAGTCGCATTGGAATGGACCGGAACGAACTTTTTTTTTTTTCTCTCTTTCCTGGGCTGTCCCGACCTGTTTTAGCTTGAAATAATGCCAAAATGATGCTTTTTAATTTCTTGAATTTTTTTGCTATTTTTTTTTTCGAAATTCTTTAGTTTGGGTTGGGTTGGAGTGGACCGGAATGAAAAATTTTTTCTCTCTCTTTCTTGGCCTGTCCTGACCCACTTTGGCTTGAATAATGCCAAAATGATGTGTGTGTGTGTGTTTGTTTTTTTTTTTTTTTTTTTTAATTTGTTGAATTTTTTTACTATTTTTTTTTTCGGAATTCTCTAGTTTGGGTCGGGTAGGAATGGACCGGAACAAATTATTTTTTTTCTCTCTTTCTCAATCTGTCTTGACCTGTTTTGGCCTGAAATATTGAAAAACTAATAATTTTTAATTCTTTGAATTTTTCCAAATTTTTTTTTCGGAATTCTCTAGTTTGGGTCGGGTAAGAACGGACCGGAACGAATTTTTTTTTTTTTTTTTCTCTTTCTCGGCCTGTCCCAATCCGTTTTGGCTTGAAATAATCACAGAATGATGTTTTTTAATTTTTTGAATTTTTTTGCTATTTTTTTTTTTCGAAATTCTCTAGTATGGGCCGGGTTGGAGTGGACCAGAACAAAATTTTTTTTTCTCTCTTTCTTGGCCTGTCCGAACCCGTTTCAACTTTAAATATTGCCAGAATGCTGTTTTTTAATTTTTTGAATTTTTTTGCTATTTTTTTTTTCTGAATTTTTTAGTATGGGTCGGGTTAGAGTGGACAAGAACGAAAAAAAAATTCTCTTTCTCAGCCTGACCCGACCCGTTTTGACTTTAAATATTGCCAGATTGATGTTTTTTAATTTGTTGAATTTTTTTACTATTTTTTTTTTTTTGGAATTCTCTAATTTGGTTCGGGTAGGAACGAACCGGAACAAAAAATTTTTTCTCTCTTTCCCAGTCTGTCCCAACAAATTTTTGCCTTAAATATTGACAGACAGAGATATTTTTAAATTTTTTTTATTTTTTTTTTATTTTGTTGGGGTATTCTCTAGTTTGGGTCGGGTAAGAACGGATCGGAATGAAATTTTTTTTTTCTCTCTTTCTCGGCCTGTCCTGACCCGTTTTGGCTTGTAATAATTCTAGAATGATGTTTGTTTAATTTTTTGAATTTTTTTGCATTTTTTTTTCTGATTTCTCCAGTTTAGGTCGAGTAGGAACGGATCAGAACGATTTTTTTTTTCCCTATTTTTCAGTCTATCCCGAACCATTTTGGCTTTAAATAATGACATAATGATATTTTTTAATTTCAAAATTTTTTTTTTTTGCTATTTTTTTTTCGGAATTCTCTAGTTTGAGTCGGGTAGAAATGTACCGGAAAGAAATTTTTTTTTTTTTTTTTTTCCGCTCTTTCTTGGGCTGTCCCAACCTGTTTTAGCTTGAAATAATGTAAGAATGATGTTTTTTAATTTTTTGAATTTTTTTGCTATTTTTTTCCCGGAATTCTTTATTATGGGTCAGGTTGGAGTAGTTAGAACGAAATTTTTATTTCTCTCTTTATCGGCCTGTCCCGACCTGTTTTGACTTTAAATATAGCCAGAATGCTGTTTTTTAATTTTTTGAATTTTTTTGCTATTTTTTTTTTTTCTGAATTCTTTAGTATGGGTCGGGTTAGAGTGGACAAGAACGAAAAAATTTTTTCTCTCTCTTTCTCGGCCTGTCCTGACCCGTTTTGACTTTAAATACTGCCAGAAAGATATTTTTTAATTTTTTGAATTTCTTTACTATTTTTTTTTCGGAATTCTCTAGTTTGGGTTGGGTACGAACAGACCGGAACAATTTTTTTTTTCTCTCTTTCTCGGCTTGTCTCGACCCGATTTGGCTTGAAATAATCCCAGAATGATGTTTTTTATTTTTTATTTTTGAAATTTTTTGCGTTTTTTTTTTTATGAATTCTCTAGTTTGGGTCGAGTAGGAACGGATCGGAATGAAAAATTTTTTTTTCTCTATTTCTCAGTCTGGCCCGAACCATTTTGGCTTTAATTAATCACAGCATTATGTTTTTTAATTTTTAATTATTAATATTTTTTTTTGCTATTTTTTTTCAGAATTCTCTAGTTTGTGTCGGGTAGGAACGGATCGGAACGATTTTTTTTTTCTTCTCTTTCTTGGGCTTTCCCAACCCGTTTTAGCTTGAAATAATGTCAGAATAATATTTTTTAATTTTTTGAATTTTTTTGCTATTTTTTTTTTCAGAATTCTTTAGTTTGGGTCGGGATGGAGTGGACCAGAATGATAATTTTTTTTTTCTCTTTCTTGGCCTTTCTAGTCCCGTTTTGGCTTGATAGAACGCTAGAATGATGTTTTTTTAATTTTCGGAATTTTTTTGATATTTTTTTCGGAATTCTCTAGTTTGAGTCGCGTTAGAACGGACCGGAACGAAATTTTTTTTTCTCTCTTTCCTGGGCTGTCCCGACCTGTTTTAGCTTGAAATAATGCCAAAAATGATGCTTTTTAATTTCTTGAATTGTTTCGCGGTTTTTTTTTTGGAATTTTTCCAATTTTTTTTTTCGGAATTCTCTAGTTTGGGTCGAGTAAGAGCGGACCCGAATATAATTTTTTTTTTCTCTCTTTATCGGCCTGGCCTGATCCGTTTTGGCTTGAAATAATCACAGAATGATGTTTTTTAACTTTTTGAATTTTTTTGCTATTTTTTTTTTCGGAATTCTTTAGTATGGGTCGGGTGGGAGTGGACCACAACGAAATTTTTTTTTGCACTCTTTCTCGGCATGTCCCGACCCGTTTTGACTTTAAATATTGCCAGAATGCTGTTTTTTAATTTTTTGAATTTTTTTTGCGTTTTTTTTTTTCTGAATTTTTAGTATGGGTCGGGTTAGTGTGGACAGGAACGAAAAAAAAAAATTTCTCTTTTTCTCGGCCTGTCCCAACCCGTTTTGACTTTAAATATTGCTAGAAATTAGTTTTTTAATTTTTTGAATTTCTTTACTATTTTTTTTCGGAATTCTCTAGTTTGGGTTGGATAAGCACGGACCGGAAGGAAAATTTTTTTTTTTCACCCTTTCTCGGCCTCTCCCGACCCGTTTTGGCTTGAAATAATCACAGAATGATGTTTTTTAATTTTTTGAAATTTTTTGCATTTTTTCTTCTGAATTCTCTAGTTTGGGTCGAGTAGGAACGGATCGGAACGAAATTTTTTTTTCCCCTACTTCTCTGTCTGGCCCGAACCGTTTTGGCTTGAAATAATGACAGAATAATGTTTTTTAATTTTTAATTTTTAATTTTTGCTATTTTTTATTCGGAATTCTCTAGTTTGGGTCGGGTAGGAACGGACCGGAACGAAATTTTTTTTTTCTCTCTTTTCTTGGGCTATCCTGACCCGTTTTAGTTTGAAATAATGCCAGAATGATGTTTTTTAATTTTTTGAATTCTTTTGCTATTTTTTTTTTTTTCTGAATTCTTTAGTTTGGGTTGGGTTGGAGTGGACCAGAATGATAATTTTTTTTTTTCTCTTTCTCGGCCTTTCTAGTCCTGTTTGGGCTTGATAGAATGCTAGAATGATGTTTTTTAATTTTTGGAATTTTTTTGATATTTTTTTCGGAATTCTCTAGTTTGATTCGTGTAGGAATGGACCGGAATGAAACGAAAATTTTTTTTTCTCTATTTCCTGGGCTGTCCCGACCTATTTTAGCTTGAAATAATGCCAAAATGATGCTTTTTAATTTCATGAATTTTTTTGCCATTTTTTTTTTTTTTTGGAATTCTTTAGTTTGGGTTAGGTTGGAGTGGACCGGAATGAAAAATATTTTTTCTCTCTTTCTCGGCCTGTCCTGACCCACTTTGGCTTGAATAATGACAAAATGATTTTTTTTTTTAATATATTGAATTTTTTTACTATTTTTTTTTTTTTTGGAATTCTGTAGTTTGGGTCGGGCAGGAATGGACCGGAACAAATTATTTTTTTCTCTCTTTCTCAATCTGTCTTGACCCGTTTTGGCCTGAAATATCGACAAACTGATAATTTTTAATTCTTTGAATTTTTCCAATTTCTTTTTTGGAATTCTGTAGTTTGGGTCGGTTAAGTACGGACCGGAACGAAAAAAATTTTCTCTCTCTTTCTCGGCCTGTCCCGACCTGTTTTGGCTTGAAATAATCACAGAATTGTGTTTTTTAATTTTTAATTTTTAATTTCTTTCGCTATTTTTTATTCGGAATTCTCTAGTTTGGGTCGAGTAGGAACAGACCGAAACGAAATTTTTTTTTCTCTCTTTTCTTGGGCTGTCCTGACCTGTTTTAGCTTGAAATAATGCATGAATGATGTTTTTTAATTTTTTGAATTCTTTTGCTATTTTTTTTTTTTTTTTCGGAATTCTTTAGTTTGGTTTGGGTTGGAGTGGACCAGAATGATAATTTTTTTTTTTTTTCTCTTTCTCAGCCTTTCTAGTCCTGTTTTAGCTTGATAGAATGCTAGAATGATGTTTTTTAATTTTTGGAATTTTTTTTATTTTTTTTTTCGGAATTCTCTAGTTTGAGTCGCGTAGGAACGGACCGGAACGGAACGAAAATTTTTTTTTCTCTCTTTCCTGATCTGTCCCGACCTGTTTTAGCTTGAAATAATGCCAAAATGATGCTTTTTAATTTCTTGAATTTTTTTGCTATTTTTTTTTTCAGAATTCTTTAGTTTGGGTTGGGTTCGAGTGGACCGGAATGAAATTTTTTTTTCTCTCTTTCTCGGCCTGTCCTGACCCACTTTGGCTTGAATAACGCCAAAATGATGTTTTTTTTTTTTTTAATATGTTGAATTTTTTTACTATTTTTTTTTTTTTTGGAATTCTCTAGTTTGGGTCGGGTAGGAATGGACCGGAACAAATTATTTTTTTTCTATCTTTCTCAATCTGTCTTGACCCGGTTTGGCCTGTAATATTGACAAACTGCTAATTTTTAATTCTTTGAATTTTTTCATTTTTTTTTTTAGGAATTCTCTAGTCTGGGTTGGGTAATAACGGACCGGAATGACAATTTTTTTTTCTCTCTTTCTCGGCCTGTCCCGACCCGTTTTGGCTTGAAATAATCACAGAATGATGTTTTTTTTAATTTTTTAAATTTCTTTACTATTTTTTTTTCGGAGTTCTCTAGTTTGGGTCGGTTAAGTACGGACCGGAACGAAAATTTTTTTTTCTCTTTTTCTCGGCCAGTCCCAACCCATTTTGGCCTAAAATATTGTCAGACAGAGATATTTTTAAATTTTTTGAATTTTTTTGCAATTTTTTTTTCGGTATTCTTTAGTTTGGGACGGGTAAGAACGGACTGGAACGAAATTTTTTTTTTTTTTTCTGTCTTTCTCGACTGGTCCTGATCTGATTTGGCTTGAAATAATCCCAGAATGATGTTTTTTTAATTTTTTGAAATTTTTGCTTTTTTTTTTTCTGAATTCTCTAGTTTGGGTCGAGTAGGAATGGATCGGAATGAAATTTTTTTTTTTTCTCTTTTTCTCAGTCTGGCCCAAACCGTTTTGGCTTGAAATAATGACAGAATGATGTTTTTTAATTTTTTTAATTTTTTTTGTTATTTTTTTTTCGGAATTCTCTAGTTTGGGTCGGGTGGGAATGGACCGGAACAAAAAATTTTTTTTCTCTCTTTTCCTGGGCTGTCCTGACCCGTTTTAGATTGAAATAATGCGAGAATGATGTTTTTTAATTTTTTTTTTTAATTCTTTTGCTATTTCTTTTTCGGAATTCTTTAGTTTGGGTTGGGTTGGAGTGGACCGGAATGAAAATTTTTTTTTCTCCGTTTCTCGGCCTGTCCTGACCCACTTTGGCTTTAACAATGACAAAATGAAGTTTTTTTTTTTTTTTTTTTTTTAATATGTTGATTTTTTTTACTATTTTTTTTTTCGGAATTCTCTAGTTTGGGTCGTGTAGAAACGTACCGGAACAAATTATTTTTTTCTCTCTTTCTCAGTCTGTCTTGACCCGGTTTGGCCTGTAATATTGACAAACTGATAATTTTTAATTCTTTGAATTTTTCCTTTTTTTTTTTCAGAATTCTCTAGTTTGGGTCGGGCAAGAACGGACCGGAACGAAAATTTTTTTTTCTCTCTTTCTCGGCCTGTCCCGACCCGTTTTTGCTTGAAATAATCTCAGAATGATGTTTTTTAATTTATTGAATTTTTTTGCTATTTTTTTTTTCGGAATTCTTTAGTATGGGTCGGGTTGGAGTGGACCAGAACAAATTTTTTTTTTTTTTTTCCTCTTTCTCGGCCTGTCCCAACCCTTTTTGACTTTAAATATTGCCAGAATGCTGTTTTTTAATTTTTTTGAATTTTTTGCTATTTTTTTTTTTCTGAATTTTTTAGTATGGGTCGAGTTAGAACGGACAAGAATGAAAAAAAAAAAAAAAAAATTTTTTTTTCTCTCTTTCTTGGCCTGTCCCGACCCATTTTGACTTTTAATATTGCTAGAATGATGTTTTTTAATTTTTTGAATTTCTTTACAATTTTTTTCTGGAATTCTCTGGTTTGGGTCGGTTAAATACGGACCGGAACAAAATTTTTTTTTTCCCTGTTTCTCGGCCTGTCCCAACCCGTTTTGGCTTGAAATAATCACAGAATGACATTTTTTAATTTTTTGAAATTTTTTGCATTTTTTTTTTTTTCTGAATTCTCTAGTTTGGGTTGAGTTCCGGATCGGAATGAAAATTTTTTTTTTCTCTACTTCTCAGAATGGCTCGAACCGTTTTGGCTTGAAATAATGACAGAATGATGTTTTTTAATTTTTAATTTTTAAATTTTTTTTGCTATTTTTTATTCGGAATTCTCTAGTTGGGGTTGGGTAGGAACGGACCAGAACGAAATTTTTTTTGTCTCTCTTTTCTTGGGCTGTCCTGACCTGTTGTAGCTTGAAATAATGCCAGAATGATGTTTTTTAATTTTTTGAATTCTTTTGCTATTTTTTTTTTTTTTCGGAATTCTTTTGTTTGGGTTGGGTTGGAGTGGACCAGAATGATAATTTTTTTTTTCCCTTTCTCGGCCTTTCTAGTCCTGTTTTGGCTTGATAGAACGCTAGAATGATGTTTTTTAATTTTTGGAATTTTTTTGATTTTTTTTTGGAATTCTCTTGGTTCAGTCGCATGGGAACGGACTGGAACGAAAAATTTTTTTTCCCTCTTTCCTGGGCTTTCCCAACCTGTTTTAGCTTGAAATAATGCCAAAATGATGCTTTTTAATTTCTTGAATTTTTTTGCTATTTTTTTTCCGAAATTCTTTAGTTTGGGTTGGGTTGGAGTGGACCGGAATGAAATTTTTTTTTTTTCTCTCTTTCTCGACCTGTCCTAACCCACTTTGGCTTGAATAATGCCAAAATGATTTTTTTTTTTTTTTTTTTTAAATATGTTGAATTTTTTTACTATTTTTTTTTTCGGAATTCTCTAGTTTGGGTCGGGTAGGAACGGACCGGAACAAATTATTTTTTTCTCTCTTTCTCAATCTGTCTTGACCCGTTTTGGCCTGTAATATTGACAAACTGATAATTTTTAATTGTTTGAGTTTTTCCAATTTTTTTATTTTGGAATTCTCTAGTTTGGGTCGGGAAAGAACGGACCGGAACGAATTTTTTTTTTTCTCTCTTTCTCCGCCTGTCCCGACCTGTTTTGGTTTGAAATAATCACAGAATGATATTTTTGAATTTTTTTGCTATTTTTTTTTTCGCAATTCTTTAGTTTGGGTTGGGTTGGAGTGGACCAGAGCGAATTTTTTTTTTCTCTTTCTCGGCCTTTCCCGACCCGTTTTGACTTTAAATATTGCCAGAATGCTGTTTTTTTTTTTTTTTGAATTTTTTTGCTATTTTTTTTTCTGAATTTTTTAGTATGGGTCGGGTTAGAGTGGACAAGAACGAAAAAAATTTTTCTCTGTTTCTCGGCCTGTCCCGACCCATCCTGACTTTAAATATTGCTAGAATGATGTTGATGTGAACCCCGTCAAGAATAACGAGACCCAACAACGAAAGGGAACCCAAAATCGTTCTATGGACAAATTCGAATGGAAGACCTCGACCCGTTGTTTATGACAAACAAGAACCTTGGTGTAAGGAAGACGCCACAAACGGTGGTGGAAACTCCGTTTGATAAGTTAAGATGAACGCCACGGGAAATCCCGATAAGTTTGAATAGTTCTTCAAGGAACCAAAGAGAATAAACCTTACAAGTTTTTATGAATATTAAAAAATGTCATCCAAAAAATGTTTACAGACTTAGGAGCCTATTTAAGGGCTCCATAAAACTTGACAGACCGGAAAATATACTCTAAAAAACTCCTAATTGATACCTAACCATATCAGGAATCAAATTTGACCTAAAAAGTATTAAATGCACCTAAAAACAAGGAAATAAATCACCTAAACCTAAAGTAACGTTTTTTTACATAAAAATACCAAAAATAATAAATTGCAATAATTAAATTGTAAATTGTGTCGTGCATCACAATCCTTATAGAATAGGCCCAAAATATTTCTTGCCAATTCTTAGTCTTGAACTTCTTTGCTTGTGCTCTCGTAACCGGTCCAATTGGTACTTGAACGAGATCCTTTGAAGCGGTGCCTTGGTCTCCATCAGATGTTTTTTAATTTTTTGAATTTCTTAACTATTTTTTTTTTTTGAATTCTGTAGTTTGGGTCGGTTAAGTACGGACCGGGACGAAATTTTTTTTTTCTCTCTTTCTCGGCCTGTCCCGACCTGTTTTGGCTTGAAATAATCACAAAATAATGTTTTTTAATTTTTAATTGTAAATTTTTTTTTCGCTATTTTTTACTTGGAATTCTCTAGTTTGGGTCGGGTAGGAACGGACCGAAACGAAATTTTTTTTTCTCTCTTTTCTTGGGCTGTCCTGACCCGTTTTAGCTTGAAATAATGCCAGAATGATGTTTTTTAATTTTTTGAATTCTTTTGCTATTTTTTTTTTCGGAATTTTTTAGTTTGGGTTAGGTTGGAGGGGACTAGAATGATAATTTTTTCTCTTTCTCGGCCGTTCTAGTCCTGTTTTGGCTAGATAGAATGCTAGAATGATATTTTTTAATTTTTGAAATTTTTTTGATTTTTTTTCGGAATTCTCTAGTCTGAGTCGCGTAGGAACGGACCGAAACGGAATGAAAATTTTTTTTTCTCTCTTTCCTGGACTGTCCTGACCTGTTTTCGCTTGAAATAATCACAGAATGATGTTTTTTAATTTTTTGAATTTTTTTGCTATTTTTTTTTTCTGAATTCTTTAGCATGGGTCGGGTTGGAGTGGACAAGAACGAAAATTTTTTTTCTCTCTTTCTCGGACTGTCCCAACCCGTTTTGACTTTAAATATTACCAGAATGCTGTTTTTTAATTTTTTGAATTTTTTTGCTATTTTTTTTTTGAATTTTTTAGTATGGGTCAGGTTAGAGTGGACAAGAACGAAATTTTTTTTTTTTCTCTTTCTCAGCCTGTCCCGACCCGTTTTGACTTTAAATATTGCGAGACTGATATTTTTTAATTTTTTGAATTTCATTACAATTTTTTTTCGGAATTCTCTAGTTTGGGATGGGTAGGAACGGACCAGAACAATTTTTTTTTTCTCTCTTTCCCAGTCTGTCCCAACCCATTTTGGCCTTAAATGTAGACTGACAGAGATATTTTTAAATTTTTTGAATTTTTTTTTTTCGGTATTCTCTAGTTTTGGTCGGGTAAGAACGGACGAGAACAAAATTTTTTTTTTTTTTTTCTCTTTCTCGGCCTGTCCAGATCTGATTTGTCTTGAAATAATCCCAGAATGCAGTTTTTTTAATTTTTTGAAATTTTTTGCATTCTTTTTTTCTGAATTCTCTAGTTTGGGTCGAGTAGGAACGGATCGGAACGAAAATTTTTTTTTTCTCTATTTCTCAGTCTGGCCCGAATCGTTTTGGCTTGAAATAATGAAAGAATGATGTTTTTTAACATTTAATTTTTAATTTTTAATTTTTTTTTTTTTTGGAATTCTCTAGTTTGGGTCGAGTAGGAATGGACTGGAAGGAATTTTTTTTTTCTCTCTTTTCTTGGGCTGCCCTGACCCGTTTTTGATTGAAATAATGCGAGAATGATGTTTTTTAATTTTTTGAATTCTTTTGCTATTTTTTTTTCGGAATTCTTTAGTTTGGGTTGGGTTGGAGTGGACCAGAATGAAAATTTTTTTTTTCTGTTTCTCGGCCTGTCCTGACCCACTTTGGATTGAATAATGCCAAAATGAAGTTTTTTTTTTTTTTTTTTAATATGTTGAATTTTTTTACTATTTTTTTTCTTCCGGAATTCTTTAGTTTGGGTCGTGTAGGAACAGACCAGAACAAATTATTTTTTTCTCTCTTTCTCAATCTGTCTTGACCCGCTTTGGCCTGTAATATTCACAAACTGTTAATTTTTAATTCTTTGAATTTTTCCAATTTTTTTTTCAGAATTCTCTAGTTTGGGTGGGGCAAGAATGGACCGGAACGAAAATTTTTTTTTTCTCTCTTTCTCGGCCAGTCCCGACCCGTTTTGGCTTGAAATAATCTCAGAATGATGTTTTTTAATTTTTTGAATTTTTTTGCTTTTTTTTTTTTTTCGGAATACTTTAGTATGGGTTTGGTTGGAGTGGACCAGAACGAAAATTTTTTTTTCTCTCTTTCTCGGGCTGTCCCAACCCATTTTGACTTTAAATATTGCCAGAATGCTGTTTTTTAATTTTTTGAATTTTTTTGCTTTTTTTTTTTTCTGAATTTTTTAGTATGGGTCGGGTTAGAACGGACAAGAGTGAACAAAAAAAAATTTCTCTCTTTCTTGGCCTGTCCCGACCTGTTTTGACTTTATATATTGCTAGAATGATATTTTTTAATTTTTTAAATTTCTTTACTATTTTTTTTCGGAATTCTCTAGTTTGGGTCGGTTAAGTACGGACCGGAACGAAATTTTTTTTTTTTCTCTTTCTCGGCCAGTCCCAACCCATTTTGGCCTAAAATATTGTCAGACAGAGATATTTTTAAGTTTTTTGAATTTTTTTTACATTTTTTTTTCGGTATTCATTAGTTTTGGTCGGGTAAGAACGGACCGGAACGAAAAAAAGTTTTTTCTGTCTTTCTCGGTCGGTCCCGATCTGATTTGGCTTGAAATAATCCCAGAATGATGTTTTTGTAATTTTTTGAAATTTTTTGCATTTTTTTTTTTTCTGAATTCTCTAGTTTGGGTCGAGTAGGAATGGATCGGAATTAAAATTTTTTTTTTTCTCTTTTTCTCAGTCTGGCCCAAACTGTTTTGGCTTGAAATAATGACAGAATGATGTTTTTTAGTTTTTAATTTTTTTTTATTATTTTTTTTTTCGGAATTCTCTAGTTTGGGTCGGGTGGGAATGGACCGGAATGAAAATTTTTTTTTCTCTCTTTTCTTGGGCTGTCCTGACCCGTTTTAGATTGGAATAATGCGAGAATGATGTTTTTTTAATTTTTTTTTACTTTTGCTATTTCTTTTTCGGAATTCTTTAGTTTGGGTTGGGTTGGAGTGGACCGGAATGAATTTTTTTTTTCTCCGTTTCTCGGCCTGTCCTGACCCACTTTGAAATGAAGTTTTTTTTTTTTTTTTTTTTTTTTTTTTTTTTTTTTTTTAATATGTTGAATTTTTTTTACTTTTTTTTTTTCGGAATTCTCTAGTTTGGGTCGTGTAGAAACGGACCGGAACAAATTATTTTTTTCTCTCTTTCTCAATCTGTCTTGACCCGCTTTGGCCTGTAATATTGACAAACTGATAATTTTTAATTCTTTGAATTTTTCCAATTTTTTTTTTTTCAGAATTCTCTAGTTTGGGTCGGGCAAGAACGGACCGGAACGAAAAAATTTTTTTTTTCTCTTTCTCGGCCTGTCCCGACCCGTTTTGGCTTGAAATAATCTCAGAATGATGTTTTTTAATTTATTGAATTTTTTTGCTATTTTTTTTTTTTTTTTTTCGGAATTCTTTAGTATGGGTCGGGTTGGAGTGGACCAGAATAAAATTTTTTTTTTTCCTCTTTCTCGGCTTGTCCCAACCTGTTTTGACTTTAAATATTGCCAGAATGCTGTTTTTTAATTTTTTCAATTTTTTGCTATTTTTTTTTCTGAATTTTTTAGTATGGGTCGAGTTAGAACGGACAAGAATGAAAAAAAAAAAATTTTTTCTCTCTTTCATGGCCTGTCCCGACCCATTTTGACTTTAAATATTGCTAGAATGATGTTTTTTAATTTTTTGAATTTCTTTACTATTTTTTTCCGGAATTCTCTATTTTGGGTCGGTTAAGTACGGACTGTAATGAAATTTTTTTTTCCCCTGTTTCTCGGCCTGTCCCGACCCGTTTTGGCTTGACATAATCACAGAATGACATTTTTTAATTTTTTGCATTTTTTCTTCTGAATTCTCTAGTTTGGGTTGAGTAGGAATGGATCGGAATTAAATTTTTATTTTTTTCTCTACTTCTCAGTATGGCTCGAACCGTTTTGACTTGAAATAGTGACAGAAAGATGTTTTTTAATTTTTAATTTTTAAAATTTTTTTTGCTATTTTTTATTCGGAATTCTCTAGTTTGAGTCGGGTAGGAACAGAACGAAACGAAATTTTTTTTTTCTCTCTTTTCTTGGGCTGTCCTGACCCGTTTTAGCTTGAAATAATGCCAGAATGATGTTTTTTAATTTTTTTTTTTTTTTTTTTTTTTTTTTTTTTTTTTTCGGAATTCTTTAGTTTGGGTTGTGTTGGAGTGTACCAGAATGATAATTTTTTTTTTTCCCTTTCTCGGCCTTTCTAGTCCTGTTTTGGCTTGATAGAACGCTAGAATGATGTTTTTAAATTTTTGGAATTTTTTTGATTTTTTTTTTGGAATTCTATAGTTTCAGTCGCATAGGAACGGACTGGAACGAAATTTTTTTTTCTCTTTTCTGGGCTGTCCCGACCTGTTTTAGCTTGAAATAATGCTAAAATGATGCCTTTTAATTGCTTGAATTTTTTTGCTACTTTTTTTTTCGAAATTCTTTAGTTAGGGTTGGGTTCGAGTGGACTGGAATGAAAATTTTTTTTCCCTTTTTCTCAGCCAGTCCTAATCCACTTTGGCTTGAATAATGCCAAAATGATGTTTTTTTTTTTTTTTTTTTTTTTTTTTTTTTTTTTAAATATGTTGAATTTTTTTACTATTTTTTTTTTTGGAATTCTCTAGTTTGGGTCCGGTAGGAACGGACCGGAACAAATTATTTTTCTCTCTCTTTCTCAATCTGTCTTGACCCGTTTTGGCCTGTAATATTGACAAACTGATAATTTTTAATTCTTTGAATTTTCCAATTTTTTTTTCGGAATTCTCTAGTTTGGGTCGGGAAAGAACGGACCGGAATGAAAATTTTTTTTTCTCTCTTTTTCGGCCTATCCCGACCCATTTTGGCTTGAAATAATTGCAGAATGATATTTTTGAATTTTTTTGCTATTTTTTTTTTTTCGCAATTGGAGTTTGGGTTGAGTTGGAGTGGAACAGAACGAATTTTTTTTTTTTTTTCTCTTTCTCGGCCTTTCCCAATCCGTTTTGACTTTAAATATTGCCAGAATGCTGTTTTATAATTTTTTGAATTTTTTTGCTATTTTTTTTTTCTGAATTTTTTACCACGGATTAGGTTAGAGTGGACAAGAACGAAAAAAAATTTTCTCTCTTTCTCGGCCTGTCCCGACCTATTCTGACTTTAAATATTGCTAGAATGATGTTTTTTAATTTTTTGAATTTCCTAACTATTTTTTTTTGGAATTCTGTAGTTTGGGTCGGTTAAGTACGGACTGGAACGATAATTTTTAATGCTTTGAATTTTTCCAATTTTTTTTGTTCAGAATTCTCTAGTTTGGGTCGGGTAGGAACGGACCGAATCGAAAATTTTTTTTCTCTCTTTTCTTGGGCTGTCCGGACCCGTTTTAGCTTGAAATAATGCCAGAATGATGTTTTTTAATTTTTGAATTCTTTTGCTATTTTTTTTTTCGGAATTCTTTAGTTTGGGTTGGGTTGGGTTGGGGTGGACCAGAATGATAATTTTTTTTTTTTTTTTCTCTTTCTCAGCCTTTCTAGTCCTGTTTTGACTTGATAGAATGCTAGAATGATGTTTTTTAATTTTTGAAATTTTTTTGGATCTTTTTCGGAATTCTCTAGTCTGAGTCGCGTAGGAACGGACCGGAATGGAACGAAATTTTTTTGTCTCTCTTTACTGGACTGTCCCGAACTGTTTTCGCTTGAAATAAACACAGAATGATGTTTTTTAATTTTTTGAATTTTTTTGCTATTTTTTTTTTTTCTGAATTCGTTAGCATGGGTCGGGTTGGAGTGGACCAGAATGAAAAAAAAATTTTCTCTCTTTCTTGGCCTGTCCCGACCCATTTTGACTTTAAATATTGCCAGAATGCTGTTAGTTAATTTTTTGAATTTTTTTGCTATTTTTTTTTCTGAATTTTTTAGTATGGGTCGGGTTAGAGTGGACAAGAACGAAAATTTTTTTTTAGCTCTTTCTCAGCCTGTCCCGACCCGTTTTGACTTTAATTATTGCGAGAATGATATTTTTTAATTTTTTGAATTTCTTTACTTTTTTTTTTTTTCGGAATTCTCTAGTTTGGGATGGGTAGGAATGGACCAGAATAAAAATTTTTTTTTCTCTCTTTCCCAGTCTGTCCCAACCCATTTTGGCCTTAAATATTGACTGACAGAGATATTTTTAAATTGTTTGAATTTTTTTGCTATTTTTTTTTCGGTATTGTCTAGTTTGGGTCGGGTAAGAACGGACCGGAACGAAATTTTTTTTTTCTCTTTCTCGGCCTGTCCAGATCTGATTTGTCTTAAAATAATCCCAGAATGCAGTTTCTTTAATATTTTGAAATTTTTTGCATTTTTTTTTTCTGAATTCTCTAGTTTGGGTTCAGTAGGAACGGATTGGAACGAAATTTTCTTGTTCTCTATTTGTCAGTCTGGCCCGAATCGTTTTGGCTTGAAATAATGACAGAATGATGTTTTTTAATTTTTAATTTTTTTTTTGGAATTCTCTAGTTTTGGTCGGGTAGGAACGGACTGGAAGGAATTTTTTTATTCTCTCTTTTCTTGGGCTGCCCTGACCCGTTTTAGATTTAAATAATGCGAGAATGATGTTTTTTAATTTTTTGAATTTTTTGGTTATTTTTTTTTTCGGAATTCTTTAGTTTGGGTTGAGTTGGAGTGGACCGGAATGAAATTTTTTTTTTCTCTGTTTCTCGGCCATTCCTGACCCACTTTGGCTTGAATAATGCCAAGATGAAGTTTTTTTTTTTTTTTTTTAAAATGTTGAATTGTTTTACTATTTTTTTTTTTTTTTATCGGAATTCTTTAGTTTGGGTCGTGTAGGAACGGACCGGAACAAATTATTTTTTTCTCTCTTTCTCAATCTGTCTTGACCCACTTTGGCCTGTAAAATTCACAAATGGATAATTTTTAATTCTTTGAATTTTTCCAATTTTTTTTTTCAGAATTCTCTAGTTTGGGTCGGGCAAGAACGAACCGGAACGAAAATTTTTTTTTTCTCTCTTTCTCGGCCTGTCCCGACCCGTTTTGGCTTGAAATAATCTCAGAATTATGTTTTTTAATTTTTTGAATTTTTTTGCTATTTTTTTTTCGGAATTCTTTAGTATGGGTCGGGTTTGGATTGGACCAGAACGAAATTTTTTTTTTTCTCTTTCTCGGCCTGTCCCAACCCGTTTTGCCTTTAAATATTGCCAGAATGCTGTTTTTTAATTTTTTGAATTTTTTTGCTTTTTTTTTTTTTCTGAATTTTTTTAGTATGGGTCGGGTTAGAACGGACAAGAATGAAAAAAAAAAAATTTTTCTCTCTTTCTTGGCCTGTCCCGACCCATTTTGACTTTAAATATCGCTAGAATGATGTTTTTTAATTTTTTGAATTTCTTTACTATTTTTTTTCGGAATTGTATAGTTGGGGTCGGTTAAGTACGGACCAGAACGAAATTTTTTTTTCCCCTGTTTCTCGGCCTGTCCCGACCCATTTTGGCTTGAAATAATCACAAAATGATGTTTTTTAATTTTTTGAAAATTTTTGCATTTTTTTTTTTTCTGAATTCTCTAGTTTGTGTTGAGTAGGAATGGATCAGAATTAATTTTTATTTTTCTCTACTTCTCATTATGGGTCGAACTGTTTTGGCTTGAAATAATGACAGAATGATATTTTTTAATTTTTAATTTTTAATTTTTGTTTTGCTATTTTTTATTTGGAATTCTCTAGTTTGGGTCGGGTTGGAACGGACCGGAACAAATATTTTTTTTTCTCTCTTTCCTGGGCTGCCCCGACCTGTTTTTAGCTTGAAATAATGCCAAAATGATGCTTTTTTAATTCCTTGAATTTTTTTGCTAGTTTTTTTTCGGAATTCTTTAGTTTGGGTTAGGTTGGAGTGGACCAGAATGAAAATTTTTTTTTCTTTCTTTCTCGGCCTGTCCCGAACCCGTTTTGGCTTGAAATAATCACAGAATGATGTTTTTGAATTTTTTTGCTATTTTTTTTTTTTCGGAATTCTTTAGTATGGGTTTGGTTGGAGTGGACCAGAACGAAAATTGTTTTTTCACTCTTTCTCGGCCTGTCCCAACCCGTTTTGACATTAAATATTGCCAGAATGCTGTTTTTTTAATTTTTTTAATTTTTTGAATTTTTCTGCTATTTTTTTTTTCTGAATTTTTTAGTATGGGTCGGGTGAGAACGGACAAGAGTGAACAAAAAAAAATTTCTCTCTTTCTTGGCCTGTCCCGACCCGTTTTGACTTTATATATTGCTAGAATGCTATTTTTTAATTTTTTAAATTTCTTTACTATTTTTTTTTTTCGGAATTCTCTTGTTTGGGTCGGTTAAGTACGGACCGGAACGAAATTTTTTTTTTTTTCTCTTTCTTGGCCTGTCCCAACCCATTTTGGCCTAAGATATTGTCAGACAGAGATATTTTTTTTATTTTTTTGCAATTTTTTTTTCGGTATTCTTTAGTTTGGGTCGGTTAAGAACGGGCCGGTATGAAAATTTTTTTTTTTTTCTGTCTTTCTCGGCCGGTCCCAATCTGATTTGGCTTGAAATAATCCCGGAATGATGTTTTTTTAATTTTTTGAAATTTTTTGCATTTTTTTTTCTGAATTCTCTAGTTTGGGTCGAGTAGGAATGGATCGGAATGAAATTTTTTTTTTCTCTTTTTCTCAGTCTGGCCCAAACTGTTTTGGCTTGAAATAATGACAGAATGATGTTTTTTAATTTTTAATTTTTTTTTGTTATTTTTTTTTCGGAATTCTCTAGTTTGGGTCGGGTGGGAATGGACTGGAACGAATTTTTTTTTTTTTTCTGTCTTTTCTTGGGCTGTCCTGACCCGTTTTAGATTGAAATAATGCGAGAATGATGGTTTTTAATTCTTTTGCTATTTTTTTTTTCGGAATTCTTTAGTTTGGGTTGGGTTGGAGTGGACCAGAATCATAATTTTTTTTTCTCTTTCCCGGCCTTTCTAGTCCTGTTTTGGCTTTATAGAAGGCTAGAATGATGTTTTTTAATTTTTGGAATTTTTTGATTTTTTTTTTCGGAATTCTCTAGTTTGAGTCGCGTAGGAACGGACCGGAACGTATATTTTTTTTTCTCTCTTTCCTGGGCTGTCCGGACCTGTTTTAGCTTGAAATAATGCCAGAATGATGCTTTTTAATTCCTTGAATTTTTTTGCTAGTTTTTTTTTCGGAATACTTTAGTTTGGGTTGGGTTGGAGTGACCGGAATGAAAAAATTTTTTTCTTTCTTTCTCGGCCTGTCCCGAACCCGTTTTGGCTTGAAATAATCACAGAATGATGTTTTTTAATTTTTTGTATTTTTTTGCTATTTTTTTTTCGGAATTCTTTAGTATGGGTTTGGTTGGAGTGGATCAGAACGAAAATTTTTTTTTCTCTCTTTCTCGGCTTGTCCCGACCCATGTCGACTTTAAATATTGCCAGAATGCTGTTTTTTAATTTTTTTGAATTTTTTTGCTTTTTTTTTTTTCTGAATTTTTTCGTATGAGTCGAGTTAGAACGGACAAGAGTGAAAAAAAAAATAATTTCTCTCTTTCATGGCCTGTCCCGACCCGTTTTGACTTTATATATTGCTAGAATGATATTTTTTAATTTTTTAAATTTCTTTACTATTTTTTTTCGGAATTCTCAAGTTTGGGTCAGTTAAGTATAGACCGGAACGAAAATTTTTTTTTCTCTCTTTCTCGGCCTGTCCCAACCCATTTTGGCCTAAAATATTGTCAGACAGAGATATTTTTAAATTTTTTTAATTTTTTTGCAATTTTTTTTTCGGTCTTCTTTAGTTTGGGTCGGGTAAGAACGGACCGGAACGAAATTTTTTTTTTCTGTCTTTCTCGGCCGGTCCCGATCTGATTTGACTTGAAATAATCCCAGAATGATGTTTTTTTAATTTATTGAATTTTTTTGCTTTTTTTTTTTTTTTTTTTTTTTTTTTTTTCGGAATTCTTTAGTATGGGTCGGGTTGGAGTGGACCAGAACGAATTTTTTTTTTTTCCACTTTCTCGGCCTGTCCCAACCCGTTTTGACTTTAAATATTGCCAGAATGCTGTTTTTTAATTTTTTGAATTTTTTTGCTATTTTTTTTTTCTGAATTTTTTAGTATGGGTCGAGTTAGAACGGACATGAATGAACGGACATGAATGAAAAAAAAAAAAAAAAAAAAAAAATTTCTTCTTTCTTGGCCTGTCCCGACCCATTTTGACTTTAAATATTGCTAAAATGATGTTTTTTAATTTTTTGAATTTCCTTACTATTTTTTTCCGGAATTCTCTAGTTTGGGTCGGTTAAGTACGGACCGGAACGAAAATTTTTTTTTCCCCGTTTCTCAGCCTGTCCCGACCCGTCTGTCCCGACCCGTTTTGGCTTGGAATAATCACAGAATGACGTTTTTTAGTTTTTTGAAATTTTTTGCATTTTTTTTTTTCTGAATTCTCTAGTTTGGGTTGAGTAGGAATGGATCGGAATGAAATTTCTCTTTTCTCAACTTCTCAGTATGGCTCGAACCGTTTTGGCTTGAAATAATGACAGAATGATGTTTTTTAATTTTTAATTTTTAATTTTTTTTTTTTTGCTATTTTTTATTCGGAATTCTCTAGTTTGGGTCGGGTAGGAACAGACCGGAACGATTTTTTTTTTTCTCTCTTTTCTTGGGCTGTCCTGACCCGTTTTAGCTTGAAATATTGCCAGAATTTTTTTTTTTTTTTTTTTTTTTTTTTTTTTCGGAATTCTTTAGTTTGGGTTGGGTTGGAGTGGACCAGAATGGTAATTTTTTTTTTTTCCCTTTCTTGGCCTTTCTAGTCCTGTTTTGGCTTGATAGAACGCTAGAATGATGTTTTTTAATTTTTGGAATTTTTTTGATTTTTTTTTTGGAATTCTTTAGTTTCAGTCGCATAGGAACGGACTGGAACAAAATTTTTTTTTCTCTCTTTTTAATTTGTTGAATTTTTTTTTTTTTCGAAATTCTTTAGTTTGGGTTGGGTTCGAGTGGACCGGAATGAAATTTTTTTTTTCTCTCTTTCTCGGCCTGTCCTAACCCACTTTGGCTTTAATAATGCCAAAATGATTTTTTATTTTATTTTATTTTTCTTTATTTTTTAATATGTTGAATTTTTTTACTATTTTTTTTTTCGGAATTCTCTAGTTTGGGTCAGGTAGGAACGGACCGCAACAAATTAATTTTTTCTCTCTTTCCCAATCTGTCTTGACCCGTTTTGGCCTGTAATATTGACAAACTGATAATTTTTAATTCTTTGAATTTTTCCAATTTTTTATTTCGGAATTCTCTAGTTTGGGTCGGGAAAGAACGGACCGGAATGAAAAAAAAAATTTTTTCTCTCTTTTTCGGCCTGTCCCGACCCGTTTTCGCTTGAAATAATCGCAGAATGATATTTTTGCGTTTTTTGAATTTTTTGCTTTTTTTTTTTTTTTTTTTTTTTTTCGCAATTCTTTAGTTTGGGTTGAGTTGGAGTGGACCAGAACGATTTTTTTTTTTCTCTTTCTTGGCCTTTCCCAACCCGTTTTGACTTTAAATATTGCCAAAATGCTGTTTTTTAATTCTTTGAATTTTTTTGCTTTTTTTTTTTTCTGAATTTTTTAGTACGGGTCGGGTTAGAGTGGACAAGAACGAAAAAATATTTCCTCTCTTTCTCGGCCTGTCCCGACTGATTCTGACTTTAAATATTGCTAGAATGATGTATTTTAATTTTTTGAATTTCTTAACTATTTTTTTTTTGGAATTCTGTAGTTTGGGTCGGTTAAGTACGGGCCAGAACGAAAATTTTTTTTTCTCTGTTTCTCGGCCTGTCCCGACCTGTTTTAGCTTGAAATAATGTTAAAATGATGCTTTTTAATTTCTTGAAATTTTTTGCTATTTTTTTTTTTTCGAAATTCTTTAGTTTGTGTTGGGTTCGAGTGGACCGGAATGAAAAATTTTTTTTTGTCTCTTTCTCGGCCTGTCCTAAGCCACTTTGGCTTTAATAATGCCAAAATGATTTTTTTTTGTTTTTTTAAATATGTTGAATTTTTTTACTATTTTTTTTTTTCGGAATTCTCTAGTTTGGGTCAGGTAGGAACGGACCGGAACAAATTATTTTTTTCTCTCTTTCTCAATCTGTCTTGACCCGTTTTGGTCTGTAATATTGACAAACTGATAATTTTTAATTCTTTGAATTTTTCCAATTTTTTTTTCGGAATTCTCTAGTTTGGGTCGGGAAAGAACGGACCGGAATGAAAAATTTTTTTTTTCTCTCTTTTTCGGCCTGTCCCGACCTGTTTTGGCTTGAAATAATCGCAGAATGATATTTTTGAATTTTTTGAATTTTTTTGCTATTTTGTTTTTCGCAATTCTTTAGTTTGGGTTGAGTTGGAGTGGACCAGAACGAAATTTTTTTTTCTCTTTCTCGGCCTTTCCCGACCCATTTTGACTTTAAATAGTGCCAGAATGCTGTTTTTTATTTTTTTGAATTTTTTTGCAATTTTTTTTTCTCAATTTTTTAGTACGGGTCGGGTTAGAGGGGACAAGATCGAAAAAAAATTTTCTCTCTTTCTTGGCATGTCCCGACCTATTCTGACTTTAAATATTGCTAGAATAACGTATTTTAATTTTTTGAATTTCTTAACTATTTTTTTTTTTGGAATTCTGTAGTTTGGGTCGGTTAAGTATGGACCGGAACGAAAATTTTTTTTTCTCTCTTTCTCGGCCTGTCCCGACCTGTTTTAGCTTGAAATAATGCTAAAATGATGCTTTTTAATTTCTTAAATTTTTTTACTATTTTTTTTTTTCGAAATTCTTTAGTTTGGGTTGGGTTCGAGTGGACCGGAATGAAAATTTTTTTTTTTTCTCTTTCTTGGCCTGTCCTAAAATGATGTTTTTTTTTTTTTTTTTTTTTTTTTTTTTTTTTAAATTTGTTGAATTTTTTTACTATTTTTTTTTTTTTCGGAATTCTCTAGTTTGGGTCAGGTAGGAACGGACTGGAACAAATTATTTTTTTCTCACTTTTTCGGCATGTCCTGACCCGTTTTGGCTTGAAATAATCGCAGAATGATTTTTTTGAATTTTTTTGCTATTTTTTTTTTTTCGCAATTCTTTAGTTTGGGTTGAGTTGGAGTGGACCAGGACGAAATTTTTTTTTTTTTTTCTCTTTCTCGGCCTTTCCCAACCCGTTTTGACTTTAAATATTGCCAGAATGCTGTTTTTTAATTTTTTGAATTTTTTTGCTATTTTTTTTTCTGAATTTTTTAGTACAGGTTGGGTAAGAGTGGACAAGAACGAAAAAAATTTTTCTCTCTTTCTCGGCCTGTCCCGACCGATTCTGACTTTAAATATTGCTAGAATGATGTTTTTTAATTTTTTGAATTTCTTAACTATTTTTTTTTTTTTGGAATTCTGTAGTTTGGGTCGGTAAAGTACGGACCGGAACGAAATTTTTTTTTTTCCTCTCTTTCTTGGCCTGTCCCAACCTGTTTTGGCTTGAAATAATCACAAAATGATGTTTTTTAACTTTTAATTGTTAATTTTTTTTTGCTATTTTTTATTCGGAATTCTCTAGTTTAGGTCGGGTGGGAACAGACCGAAACGAAATTTTTTTTTCTCTCTTTTCATGGGCTGTCCTGACCTGTTTTAGCTTGAAATAATGCCAGAATGACGTTTTTTAATTTTTTGAATTCTTTTGCTATTTTTTTTTTTCGGAATTCTTTAGTTTGGGTTGGGTTGGAGTGGACCAGAATGATAATTTTTTTTTTTCTCTTTCTTGGCCTTTCTAGTCCGGTTTTGACATGATAGAATGCTAGAATGATGTTTTTTAATTTTTGAAATTCTTTTGATTCTTTTGCGGAATTCTCTAGTCTGAGTCACGTAGGAACGGAACGAAAATTTTTTTTTCTCTCTTTCCTGGACTGTCCCGACCTGTTTTCACTTGAAATAATCACAGAATGATGTTTTCTAATTTTTTGAATTTTTTTTTTTTGAATTTTTTAGCTTGGGTCGGGTTGGAGTGGACCACAACGAAAATTTTTTTTTTTTCTCTTTCTCGGCCTGTCCCAACCGGTTTTGACTTTAAATATTGCGAGAATGATATTTTTTTAATTTTTTTAATTTCTTTACTATTGTTTTTCGGAATTCTCTAGTTTGGGATGGGTAGGAACGGACCAGAACAAATTTTTTTTTCTCTCTTTCCCAGTCTGTTCCAACCCATTTTGGCCTTAAATATTGACTGACAGAGATATTTTTAAATTTTGAATTTTTTTGCAATTTTTTTTTTGGTATTCTCTAGTTTGGGTCGGGTAAGAATGGACCGGAACGAAATTTTTTTTTTCTCTTTCTCGGCCTATCGAGATCTGATTTGTCTTGAAATAATCCCAGAATGCAGTTTTTTTCATATTTTGAAATTTTTTCATTTTTTTTTTTTCTGAATTCTCTAGTTTGGGTCGAGTAGGAACGGATCGGAACGAAATTTTTTTTTTCTCTATTTCTTAGTCTGCCACGAATCATTTTGGCTGGAAATAATGACAGAATGATGTTTTTCAATATTTAATATTTAATTTTTAATTTTTTTTTTGAAATTCTCTAGTTTGGGTCGGGTAGGAACGGACTGGAAGGAAAATTTTTTTTTCTCTCTTTTCTTAGGCTGCCCTGACCCGTTTTAGATTGAAATAATGCGAGAATGATGTTTTTTAATTTTTTCAATTCTTTTGCTATTTTTTTTTTTCGGAATTCTTTAGTTTAGGTTGGGTTGGACTGGACCGGAATGAAAATTTTCTTTTCTCTGTTTCTCAGCCTGTCCTAACCCACTTTGGCTTGAATAAAGCCAAAATGAAGTTTTTTATTTTTATTTTTTTATTTTTTATTTTTAATATGTTGAATTTTTATACAATTTTTTTTTTTTTCGGAATTCTTTAGTTTGGGTCGTGTAGGAACGGACCGGAACAAATTATTTTTTTCTCTCTTTCTCAATCTGTCTTGACCCGCTTTGGCCTGTAATATTCACAAACTGATGATTTTTAATTCTTTGAATTTTTCCAATTTTTTTTTTCAGAATTCTCTAGTTTGGGTCGGGCAAGAACGGACTGGAACGAAATTTTTTTTTTTTTTCTCTCTTTCTCGGCCTGTCCCGACCCGTTCTGGCTTGAAATAATCTCAGAATGATGTTTTTTAGTTTTTTGAATTTTTTTGCTATTTTTTTTTTCGGAATTCTTTAGTATGGGTCGGGTTTGGATTGGACCAGAACAAAATTTTTTTTTTCTCTTTCTCGGCCTGTCCCAACCCGTTTTGCCTTTAAATATTGCCATAATGCTGTTTTTTTAATTTTTTTGAATTTTTTTGCTTTTTTTTTTTTCTGAATTTTTTAGTATGGGTCGGGTTAAAACGGACCAGAATGAAAAAAAAAAAAAAAAAAAAAAAAAAAAAAAAATTCTCTCTTTCTCGGCCTGTCCCAACCCATTTTGGCCTAAAATTTTGACAGACACAGATATTTTCTAATTCTTTGAATTTTCTAATTTTTTTTTTGGAATTCTCTAGTTTGGGTCGGGTAAGAATGGACCGGAACAAAATTTTTTTTCTCTCTTTCATGGCCTGTCCCGACCCGTTTTGGCTTGAAATAATCACAGAATGATGTTTTTTAATTTTTTGGATTTTTCTGCTATTTTTTTTTTCGAAATTCTTTAGTATGGGTCGGGTTGGAGTGGACCAAAACAAAAATTTTTTTTTCTCTCTTTCTCGTCCTGTCCTGACCCGTTTTGACTTTAAAAATTGCCAGAATGATATTTTTTTAATTTTTTGAATTGCTTTACTATTTTTTCTCATAATTCTCTAGTTTGGGTTGGGTAGGAATGGACCGGAACAAATTTTTTTTCTCTCTTTCCCAGGCTGTCCCAACCCATTTTGGCCTTAAATATTGACAGACAGAGATATTGTTAATTTTTTTGCAATTTTTTTTGGATATTCTCTAGTTTGGGTCGGGTTAAACGGATCGGAAAGAAAATTTTTTGTTCTCTCTTTCTCGGCCGGTCCCGACCCGTTTCGGCTTGTAATAATTCTAGAATGATGTTTATTTAATTTTTTGATTTTTTTTGCATTTTGTTTTCTGAATTCTCTAGTTTGGGTCGAGTAGGAACGGATCAGAACGTTTTTTTTTTCCCCTATTTTTCTGTCTGTCCCGAACCGTTTTGGCTTGAAATAATGACATAATGATGTTTTTTAATTTCAAATTTTTTTTTTTTGCTATTTTTTTTTCGGAATTCTCTAGTTTGGTTCGGGTAGAAACGTACTGGAAAGAAATTTTTTTTCTCTCTCTTTCTTGGGCTGTTCCGACCTGTTTTAGCTTGAAATAATGCTAGAATGATGTTTTTGAATTTTTTTGCTATTTTTGTTTTGGGATTCCTTAGTATGTGTCGGGTTGGAGTGGTTAGAACGAAATTTTTATTATTCTCTTTCTCGGCCGGTCCCAACCCATTTTGACTTCAAATATTGCCAGAATGCTGTTTTTTATTTTTTATTTTTATTTTTTTGCTATTTTTTTTTTTACTGAATTCTTTAGTATGGGTCGGGTTAGAGTGGACAAGAACGAAAAAAAAAAGTTCTCTCTTTCTCGGCCAGTCCCGACCTGTTTTGACTTTAAATATCGCAAGAAATATATTTTTTAATTTTTTGAATTTCTTTACTATTTGTTTTTCGGAATTCTCAAGTTTGGGTTGGTTAGGAACGGACCGGAACAAATTTTTTTTCTCTCTTTCTCGGCCTGTCTCGACCCGATTTGGGTTGAAATAATCCCAGAATGATGTTTTTTTTTTTTTAATTTTTTGAAATTTTTTGCATTTTTTTTTTTTTATGAATTCTCTAGTTTGGGTCGAGTAGGAACGGATCGGAACGAAAATTTTTTTTGTTCTCTATTGCTCAGTCTGGCCTGAACCGTTTTGGCTTGAAATAATGACAGAATGATGTTTTTTAATTTTTATTTTTATTTTTTGCTATTTTTTTTCGGAATTCTCTAGTTTAGGTCGGGTAGGATCGGACCGGAATGATTTTTTTTTTTTTTTTTTTTCACTTTCTTGGGCTGTCCCGACCCGTTTTAGCTTGAAATAATGTCAGAATGATGTTTTTCTAATTTTTTGAATTCTTTTGCTTTTTTTTTTTTCATTTTTTTTTCAGAATTCTTTAGTTGGGGTCGGGTTGGAGTGGACCAGAATGATAATTTTTTTTTTCCTCTTTCTCAGCCTTTCTGGTCCCGTTTTGGCTTGATAGAACACTAGAATAATGTTTTTTTAATTTTTTGAATTTTTTTGATATTTTTTTCGGAATTGTCTAGTTTGAGTCGCGTAGGAACGGACCGGAACAAAATTTTTTTTTTTTGTTTTCTCTTTCCTGGGCTGTCCCGACCTGTTCTGGCTTGAAATAATGCCAAATTGATGCTTTTTAATTTCTTGAATTTTTTCGCAATTTTTTTTTTCAGAATTCTTTAGTTTGGGTTGGGTTGGAGTCGACCGGAATGAAAAAAAAAATTTCTCTCTTTCTTGGCTTGTCCTGACCCACTTTGGCTGGAATAATGCCAAAATGATTTTTTTTTTTTCTGGAAAAGACCGGAATAAATTATTTTTTTCTCTCTTTCTCAATCTGTCTTGACCCGTTTTGGCCTGAAATATTGACAAACTTATAATTTTTAATTCTTTGAATTTTTCCAATTTTTTTTTTCGGAATTCTCTAGTTTGGGTCGAGTAAGAACGGACTGGAACGAATTTTTTTTTTTCTCTCTTTCTTGGCCTGTCCTGACCTGTTTTGACTATAAATATTGCTAGAATGATGTTTTTTAATTTTTTGAATATCTTTACTATTTTTTTTTTTTTTCGGAATTCTCTAGTTTGGGATGGGTAGGAACGGACCAGAACAAATTTTTTTTTTCTCTCTTTCTCACTCTGTCCCAACCCATTTTGGCCTAAAATATTGACAAACAGAGATATTTTTAAATTTTTTGAATTTTTTTCAATTTTTTTTCAGTGTTCTCTTGTTTGGGTCGGGTATGAACGGACCGGAACGAAAAAAAAATTTTCTCTCTTTCCTGGCCTGTCCCGATCTGATTTGGCTTGAAATAATCCCAGAATGATCTTTTTTTAATTTTTTGAAATTTTTTGCATTTTTTTTTTTCTGAATTCTCTAGTTTGGGTCGAGTAGGATCGGATCGGTACGAAATTTTTTTTTTTTCTATTTCTCAGTCTGTCCCGAACCGTTTTGGCTTGAAATAATGACAAAGTGATGTTTTTTAATTTTTAATTTTTAATTTTTTTTTCGAATTCTCTAGTTTGGGTCGGGTAGGAACAGACCGGAACAAATTTTTTTTTTTTCTCTCTTTTCTTGGGCTGTCCTGACCCGTTTTAGCTTGAAATAACGCCAGAATGATGTTTTTTAATTTTTTGAATTCTTTTGCTATTTTTTTTTTTCGGAATTCTTTAGTTTGGGTTGGGTTGGAGTGGACCAGAATGATAACTTTTTTTTTTTTTAATTTTTATTTTATCTTTCTCGGCCTTTCTAGTCCTGTTTTGGCTTGATAGAATGCTAGAATGATGTGTTTTAATTTTTGGAATTTTTTTGATATTTTTTTCGGAATTCTCTAGTTTGAGTTGCGTAGGAATGGACCGGACCGGAACGAAAATTTTTTTTGCTCTCTTTCCTGGGCTGTCCCGACCTGTTTTAGCTTGAAATTATGCGAAAATGATGCTTTTTAATTTCTTGAATTTTTTTGCTATTCTTTTTTCGTAATTCTTTAGTTTGGGTTGGGTTGGAGTGGACCGGAATGAAAAAAAAATTTTCTCTCTTTCTGGACCAGTCTTGACCCGCTTTGGCTTGAATAATGTGAAAACGATGTTTTTTTTTTTTTTTTTTTTTTTTTTTTTTTTTTTTTTTTTTTCGGAATTCTCTAGTTTGGTTCGGGTAGGAATGGACCGGAACAAAAAAATTTTTCTCAATCTGTCCCGTCCCATTTTGGCCTGAAATATCGACGAACTGATAATTTTTAATTTGAATTTTTTCAATTTTTTTTTCGGAATTCTCTAGTTTGGGTCGGGTAAGAACGTACCGGAACGAAATTATTTTTTTCTCTATTTCTTTGCTTGACCCGACCCGTTTTGGCTTGAAATAATCACAGAATGATTTTTTTTTTTTTTTTAATTTTTTGAATTTTTTTGCTATTTTTTTTTTCGGAATTCTTTAGTATGGTTCGTGGTTTCGGTCGGGTATGAAAGAACCAGAACAAATTATTTTTTTCTCTCTTTCTCAATCTGTCTTGACCCGTTTTGACCTGTAATATTGACAAACTGATAATTTTTAATTCTTTGAATTTTTCCAATTTTTTTTTCGGAATTCTCTAGTTTGGGTCGGGTAAGAATGGGCCGGATTGAATTTTTTTTTTCTCTTTCTGGGCCTGTCCCGACCCGGTTTGGCTTGAAATAATCACAGAATGATGTCTTTTTTAATTTTTTTGCTATTTTTTTTTTCTGAATTCTTTAGTATGGGCCGGGTTGGAATGGACCAAAACAAAAATTCTTTTTTCACTCTTTCTCGGCTGTACCGACCCGTTTTGACTTTAAATATTGCCAGAATGCTGTTTTTTAATTTTTTGAATTTTTTTGCTATTTTTTTTTTCTGAATTTTTTAGTATGGGTTGGGTTAGAGTGGACAAGAACGAAAAAAAAATTTTCTCTCTTTCTCGGCCTATCCCGACCCGTTTTGACTTTAAATATTGTGAGAATGATAATTTTTAATTTTTTGAATTTCTTTACTATTTTTTTTTTTCGAAATTCTCTCGTTTGGGTTGTGTAGGAACAGACCAGAACAGATTTTTTTTTTCTCTTTCTCACTATGTCCCAACCCATTTTGGCCTAAAATAGACAGAGATATTTTTAAATTTTTTGCAATTTTTTTTCGGTATTCTCTAGTTTGAGTCGGGTAAAAACGGACTGGAACGAAAAAAAAAATTTCTCTCTTTCTCGGCCTGTCCCGATCTGATTTGGCTTGAAATAAACCCAGAATGATGTTTTTTTTTTAATTTTTTGAAATTTTTTGCATTTTTCTTTTCTAAATTCTCTAGTTTGGGTCGAGTAGGAACGGATCGGAACAAATTTTTTTTTTCCTCTATTTCTCAGTCTGGCCTGAACCATTTTGGCTTGAAATAATGATAGAATGATGTTTTTTAATTTTTAATTTTAATTTTTTTTTTGCTATTTTTTTTCGGAATTCTCTAGTTTGGGTCGGGTAGGAACGGGCAGGAACGAAAATTTTTTTTCTCTCTTTCTCTGCCTGTCCTGACCCACTTTGGCTTGAATAATGCCAAAATGATGTTTTTTTTTTTTTTTTTTTTTTTTTTTTTTTTTTAATATGTTGATTTTTTTTACTATTTTTTTTTTTTCGGAATTCTCTAGTTTGGGTCGGGTAGGAACGGACCGGAACAAATTATTTTTTTCTCGCTTTCTCAATCTGTCTTGACCCGTTTTGGCCTGAAATATTGACAAACTGATAATTTTTAATTCTTTGAATTTTTCCATTTTTTGGAATTCTGTAGTTTGGGTCGGTTAACTACGGACTGGAACGAATTTTTTTTTCCTCTCTTTCTCGGCCTGTCCCGACCCGTTTTGACTTTAAATATTGCCAGAATGCTTTTTTTTTTTTTTTGAAATTCTTTGCATTTCTTTTTTTTCTGAATTCTCTTGTTTGGGTCGAGTAGGAACGGATTGGACTGGAAATTTTTTTTTCTCTATTTCTCAGTCTGGCCCGAACCCTTTTGGCTTGAAATAATGACAAAATGTTGTTTTTTAATTTTTAATTTTTAATTTTTTTTTTGGAATTCTCTAGTTTGGGTCAGGTAGGAACGGACTGGAACGAAATTTTTTTCTCTCTCTTTTCTTGGCCTGTCCTGATCCGTTTTAGCTTGAAATAATGCCAGAATGATTTTTTTTAATTTTTTGAATTCTTTTGCTAATTTTTTGTTTCGGAATTCTTTAGTTTGGGTTGGGTTGGAGTGGACCAGAATGATAATTTTTTTTTTCTCTTTCTCGGCCCTTCTAGTCCTGTTTTGGCTTGATAGAACGCTAGAATGATGTTTTTTAATTTTTCGAATTTTTTTGATATTTTTTTCGGAATTCTCTAGTTTGAGTCGCATAGGAACGGACCGGAATGAAAAATTTTTTTTCTCTCTTTCCTGTGCTGTCCCGACCTGTTTTATAGCTGGAAATAATGCCAAAATGATGCTTTTTAGTTTCTTGAATTTTTTTGCTATTCTTTTTTCGGAATTCTCTAGTTTGGGTTGGGTTGGAGTGGACCGGAATGAAAAATTTTTTTTCTCTCTTTCGCGACCTGTCCTGACCCGCTTTGGCTTGAATAATGCCAAAATGATTTTTTTTTTTTAATATGTTGAATTTTTTTACTATTTTTTTTTTCGGAATTCTCTAGTTTGGTTCGGGTAGGAACGGACCGGAACAAAATTTTTTTTCTCTCTTTCTCAATCTGTCCCGACCTGTTTTGGCCTGAAATATTGACAAACTGATAATTTTCAATTCTTTGAATTTTCCCATTTTTTTTTTCGGAATTCTCTAGTTTGGGTCGGGTTAGAACGGACCGGAACGAAATTATTTTTTTCTCTGTTGCTTTGCTTGACCCGACCCGTTTTGGCTTTAAATAATCACAGAATGATGTTTTTTAATTTTTTGAATTTTTCTGCTTTTTTTTTTTTTTTTTTTCGGAATTCTTTAGTATGGGTCGGATTGGAGTGGACCATAACAAAATATTTTTTTTTCTCTCTTTCTCGGCCAGTCTTGGCCCACTTTGCCTTGAGTAATGCCAAAATGATTTTTTTTTTTTTTTTTAATATGTTGAATTTTTTTACTATTTTTTTTTTCGGAATTCTCTAGTTTGTGTCGGGTAGGAAGGGACCGGAACAAATTATTTTTTTCTCTCTTTCTCAATCTGTCTTGACCTGTTTTGGCTTGTAATATTGACAAAGAGATAATTTTTAATTCTTTGAATTTTTCCTTTTTTTTTTTTTTTTTTTTTTTTTTGGAATTCTCTAGTTTGGGTCGGGTAAGAACGGACCGGAACGAAATTTTTTTTTTTCTCTCTTTCTCGGCCTGTGCCAACCCGTTTTGGCTTGAGATAATGAGAGAATGATGTTTTTTAATTTTTATTTTTTGCTATTTTTTTTCGGAATTCTCTAGTTTGGGTCGGGTTGAAACGTACCGGAACGATTTTTTTTTTTTCTCTCTTTCCTGGGCGGTCCTGTCCTGTTTTAGCTTGAAATAATTCCAAAATGATGCTTTTTAATTTCTTGAATTTTTTTGCTATTTTTTTTTCGGAATTCTTTAGTTTGGGTTGGGTTGGAGTGGACCGGAATGAAAATTTTTTTTTCTCTCTTACTCGGCCTGTCCAGACCCACTTTGGCTTGAATAATGCCAGAATGATTTTTTTTTTTTTTTTGAATTTTTTTACTATTTTTCTTTCGGAATTCTCTTGTTTTGGTCGGGTAGGAACAGAACGGAACAAATTTTTTTTTTTCTGTCTTTCTCAACCTGTCCGACCAGAACGAAAATTTTTTTTCTCTCTTTCTTGGGCTGTTCCGACCTGTTTTAGCTTGAAATAACACCAAAATGATTATTTTAATTTCTTGAATTTTTGTGCCATTTTTTTTTTGGAATTCTTTAGTTTGGGTCGGGTTGGAGTGGACCAAAATGAAAAAAAATTTTTGCTATTTTTTTTTTTTGAATTCTTTAGTTTGGGTTGGGTTGGAGTGGGCCGGAATGAAAATTTTTGTTTCTTTTTTTCTCGGCCTATCCCGACCCGCTTTGGCTTGAATAATGCGAGAGTGATTTTTTTTTTTGAATTTTTTTACTATTTTTTGTTTCGGAATTCTCTAGTTTAGGTCGGGTAGGAACGGACCGGAACAAGTTTTTTTTTTCTCTCTTTCTCAACCTGTCCGACTGGAACAAATTTTTTTTTTCTCTCTTTCTTGGGCTGTCCAGACCTGTTTTAGCTTGAAATAATGCCGAAATGATGTTTTTTAATTTCTTGAATTTTTGTGCCATTTTTTTTTTTGGAATTCTTTAGTTTGGGTCGGGTTGGAGTGGACCGAAATGAAAATTTTTTTTTCTCTCTTTCTCAGCCTGTCCCGACCTGCTTTGGCTTGAATAATGCCAGAATGGTATTTTTTAATTTTTTTGAATTTTTTTGTTATTTTTTTTTCGGAATTCTTTAGTTTGGGTCGGGTTGGAGTGGACCGAAATGAAAATTTTTTTTTTTTTTTTCTCTTTCTCGGCCTGTCCCGACCTGCTTTGGCTTGAATAATGCCAGAATGATGTTTTTTAATTTTTTTTGTTGTTTTTTTTTGGAATTCTTTAGTTTGGGTCGGGTTGGAGTGGATCACAGCGAAATTTTTTTTTTTTCTATTTCCTGGGCTGTCCCAACCCGTTTTGCAGGAAATAATGCCGGAATGTTGTTTTTCTATTTTTTGGCTAATTTTTTGGGAATTCTCCAGTTTGGATCTCGTAGGAACGGACCGGAGCGAAAATTTTTTTTTTTTCTCTCTTTCTCGGCCTTTCCTGTCCCGCATTGGCTTTAAAGAATGCCTGAATGATGTTTTTAAAATTTTTGCTATTTTTTTTTCGGAATTCTTTAGTTAGGGTCGGGTTGGAGTGGATCAGAACGTATTTTTTTTTCTCTCTTTCTTGGCCTGTCCTGACCCATTTTGGCTTTAAATAATGCCAGAATGATGTTTTTTTTTAGTTTTTTTTTTAGTTTTTTTTTAGTTTTTTGAATTTTTTTAGTTTTTTTAGTTTTTTTCGGAATTCTCTAGTTTAGGTCAGGTTAGAACAGATGGAACAAATTTTTTTTTCTCTCTTTCTCAATCTGTCCCGACCCGTTCTGGCCTGAAATATTGACAGACTGATATTTTTTAATTCTTTGAATTTTTACAGTTTTTTTTTCGGAATTCTCCAGTTTGGGTCGGGTAAGAATTGACCAGAACAAAAAAAAAAAAAATTTTCTCTCTTTCTCAGCCTGTCTCGACCCGTTTTGGCTAGAAATAATCCCATAATGAATTTTTTTTTTTTTTTTTTTTTTTTTTTTTTTTTTTTTTTTTTTTTTTTTTTTTTTTTTTTTTTTTTTGCAATTCTCTAGTTTGGGTTGGGTAGGAGCAGACCGGAATAAAAATATTTTTTTTTCTCTTTCTCGACCTGTCCCGACACATTTTGGCTTGAAATAATGCCAGAATGATTTTTGTTTTTTTTTTTTTTTTTGTTTTTTTTTTTTTTGTTTTGTTTTTTTTTTTTTTTTTTTTCAGAATTCTCTAGTTTTGGTCGTGTTGGAACGGACCTGAACGAAATTTTTTTTTTCTCTTTCTTGGCCTGTCTTGACTAGTTTTGGGTTGAAATAATTCTAGTATAATGTTTTTTTTATTTTTTGAATTTTTATGCTGTTTTGTTTCGGAATTCTTCAGTTTGGGTCAGGTTGTAGTGGACCAGAACGAAATTGTTTTTTCTCTCATTCTCAGCCTGTCCCGTTCCATTTTGGCTTGAAATAATACCAGAATGATGTTTCTTTTTTATTTTTATGAATTTTTTTGCTATTTTTTTTTCGGAATTCTCAAGTTTGGGATGGGTAGGAATTGTCCAGAAAGAAATTTTTGTTTTTTCACTCATTCTCGACCTGTTCCACCCGTTTTGGCTTGAAATAATGCTGGAATAATGTTTTTTTTTTTTTTTTTTTTTTTTGCTATTTTTTTTTTGGGAATTCTCTAGTTTGGGTCATGTAGGAACGGACCTTAGCTATTTTTTTTTTCAAAATTCTTTAGTATGGGTCGGGTTGGAGTGGACCAGAACAAAATTTTCTTTTCTCTCTTTCTCGGCCTGTCCCGACCCGTTTTGACTTTAAATATTGCCAAAATGCTGTTTTTCAATTTTTTGAATTTTTTTGCTATTTTTTTTTTCTGAATTCTTTAGTATGGGTCGGGTTAGAGTGGACAAGAACGAAATTATTTTTTTTTTCTCTTTCTCGGTTTGTCCCGACCCGTTTTGACTTTAAATATTGCTAGAATGATGTTTTTTAATTTTTTGAATTTCTTTACTATTTTTTTTTAGAATTCTCTAGTTTGGGTTGGATAGGAACGGACTGGAACAATTTTTTTTTTTCTCTCTTTCTCAGACTGTCCCAACCCGTTTTGGCCTGAAATATTGACAGACTGATATTCTCTAGTTTGGGTTGGGTAAGAACGGACCGGAAGGAAATTTTTTTTTTCTCTCTTTCTCGGCTTGTGCCGACCTGATTTGGCTTGAAATAATCCCAGAATGATGTTTTTTTTTTTTTTTTTTTTTGCATTTATTTTTTTCTAAATTCTCTAGTTTGGGTCGGGTAGGTACAGATCGGAACGAAATTTTTTTTTTCTCTATTTCTCAGTCTGTCCTGAATCGTTTTGGCTTGAAATAATGATAGAATGATGTTTTTTAATTTTTAATTTCTTTTTTTGCTATTTTTTTTTTTTCGGAATTCTCTAGTTTGGGTTGGGTAGGAACAGACCGGAACGAAACGAATTTTTTTTTTCTCTTTCTCGGCCATAATGGCAGAATGATGTTTTTTAGTCTTTTGAATATTTTTGCTATTTTTTTTTTTGGAATTCTCTAGTTTGGGTCAGGTAGGAACAAACCGGAATGAAAATTACTTTTCCTCTCTTTCTTGACCTGTCCCGACCCGTTTTGGCTTGAAATAATGCCAGAATGATGGTTTTTATTATTTTGCTATTTTTTTTGGAATTCTCTAGTTTGGGTCGGAAGGAACGGATCGGAATGAATTTTTTTTTCCCTCTATTTCGTAGTCTGTCCCGAATCATTTTGGCTTGAAATAATAACAAAATGATGTGTTTTAATTTTTAGTTTCTTTTTTTGCTATTTTTTTTTCGGAATTCTCTAGCTTGGGTTGGGTAAGAGCGGACCAGAACAAAATTTTTTTTTTTCTCTCTTTCTTGGGCTGTCCTGACCCGTTTTAGCTCAATGCCAGAATGATGTTTTTCTATTTTTTGAATTTTTTTGCTATTTTTTTTTTCAGAATTCTCTAGTTTGGGTCGTGTACAAATGGACCGGAACTAAAAGTTTTTTTTTCTCTCTTTTTCGGCCTCTCATGTCCCGCTTTGGCTTGAAATAGTGCTAGAATGATGTTTTTCAATCTTTTCAATTTTTTTGCTATTTTTTTTTTCCGGAATTCTTTAGTTTGGGCCGGGTTGGAGTGGACCAGAACGAATTTTTTTTTTTTTCTCTTTCTCTGCCTGTCCCGACCCGTTTTGGCTGTAAATAATGCCCGAATGATGTTTTTTTAGTTTTTTGAATATTTTTATTTGGAATTCTCTAGTTTGGTTCAGGAAGGAACGGACCGGAAATTTTTTTTTTTCTCTCTTTCTCAGTCTGTCCCGACCCATTTTGGCATGAAATAATTCCAAAATGATGTTTTTTAATTTTTTGAATTTTTTTGCTATTTTTTTTTTTCAGAATTCTCTAGTTTGGGTCGGGTAGGAACAGACCGGAACGAAAATTATTTTCTCTCTTTCTTGACATGTCCTGACCCATTTTGGCTTGAAATAGTGCCAGAATGATGTTTTCTTTTATTTTTTTTTCCTATTTTTTTCGGAATTCTCTAGCTTGGGTCGTGTAGGAACGGAGCTGAACGAAATTTTTTTTTTTTCCTCTCTTTCTCATCCTGTGCCGACTCGTTTTGGCGTCAAATATTGCTAGAATGATGTCTTTTAATTTTTTTGAATTTTTTAGCTATTTTTTTCCGCAATTCTCTTATTTGGGTCGGGTAGAAGCGGACCAGAACGAAATTATTTTTTTCTCTCTTTCTTGGGCTGTCCCGACCTGTTTCAGCTCAATGCCAGAATGATGTTTTTCAATTTTTTTGCTATTTTTTTCGGATTTCTCTAATTTGGGTTGTGTAGAAACGGACCGGAACAAAAAGAAAATTTTCCTCTATTTCTCAGCCTCTCCCAACCTGCTTTGGCTTGAAATAATGCCAGAATGATATTTTTAAAATTTTTGAATTTTTTTGCTATTTTTTTTTCGGAATTCTTTAGTTTGGTTCTGGTTGGAGTGGACCAGAACGAGAATTATTTTTTCTCTATTTCTCGACCTGTCCCGACCTGTTCTGGCTTGAAATAATGCCAGAACAATTTTTTTATTTTTTTTGCGGAATTCTCTAGTTTGGGTCATGTAGGAACGGACCTTCACGAATTTTTTTTTTCTCTTTCTTGTCCTGTCCCGACCCTTTTTGGCTTGAATGCCAGAATGATGTTTTTTTAATTTTTTTAATTTTTTTGCTATTTTTTTTTCAAAATTCTCTAGTCTGGGTCGGTTAGGAACAGACCGGAACAAAAATTATTTTTTCTCTCTTTCCTGACCTGTCTCAACCCGTTTTGGTTTGAAATAATGTCAGAATGATGTTTTTTATTTTTTCGCTATTTATTTCGGAATTCTCTAGTTTGGGTCGTGTAGGAACAGAGCTGAACGTAATTTTTTTTTCTCTCTCGGCCTGTGCTGACCTATTTTGGCTTCAAATAATGCTAGGAGGATGTTTTTTAATTTTTTGAAATTTTTAACTATTTTTTTTCCGGAATTCTTTGTTTGGGTCGGGTAGGAGCGGACCAAAACGAAAATTTTTTTTTCTCTCTTTCTTGGGCTGTCCCGACCCATTTCAGCTCAATGCCAGAATGATGTTTTTCAATTTTTTTGCTTTTTTTCTTAGAATTCTCTAATTTGTGTTGTGTACAAACGGACCGGAATGAAAAAAAAGAATCTTCCTCTATTTCTCGGCCTGTCCCGACCCGCTTTGGCTTTAAATAATTCTAGAATGATTTTTTTTCTTTTGAATTTTTTTACTATTTTTTTTTTGGAATTCTCTTGTTTGGGTTGGGTAGGAACGGGCTGGAAAAATTTTTTTTTTCTCCCTTTCTCAGTCTCTCCCGACCTGTTTTGGCCTGAAATATTGACAGACTTTCTCTAGTTTGGGTCGGGTGAGAACGAACTGGAATGAAATTTTTTTTTCTCTCTTTCTCGGCCTGTGGTGTTTTGGCTTGAAATAATGCCAAAATGATGTTTTCTTTTTTAGCTATTTTTTTCCGGAATTCTCTAGTTTGGGTCGGGTAGGAGCTGACCATAACGAAAATTTTTTTTCTCTCTTTCTTGGGCTGTCCCGACCTGTTTTAGCTCAATGCCAGAGTGGTGTTTTTCAATTTTTTTAAATTTTTTGCAATTTTTGTCGGAATTCTCTAGTTTGGGTCATGTAGGAACGGACCGGAATGAAAATTTTTTTTTTTCTCTCTTTCTCGGCCTTTCCTGTCCCGCTTTGGCTTCAAATAATGTGAAAGATGTTTTTTAATTTTTTGAATTTTTTTACTATTTTTTTTTCGGAATTATTTAGTTTGGGTTGGGTTGGAGTGGACCAGAATGAAATTTTTTTTTTTCTCTTTCTCGGCCTGTCTCAATCCGTTTTGGCTTTAAATAGTGCCAGAATGGTGTTTTTCTAATATTTTGAATTTTTTTACTATTTTTTTTTTCGGAATTCTCGAGTTTGTGTCATGTAGGAACAGACTGGGAATTTTTTTTTCCTCTCTGTCTCAGTCGGTCCCGTCCTGTTTTGGCTTGAAATAATCTCAGAATGATATTTTTTAGTTTTTTTTTTTTTTTTTTTTTTTTTTTTTTTTTTTTTTTTTTTTTTTTTTTTTTGGAATTCTCTAGTTTGGGTCGGGTAGGAGCGGATTTGAGTGAAATTTTTTTTTTCTCTCTTTCTTGGGCTGTCCAGACCCATTTTCGCTCAATGCCAGAATGATGTTTTTCAATTTTTTGAATTTTTTTGCTATTTTTTTTTTGGAATTCTCTAGTTTGCCGCGTAGGAAAGGACCGGAACGGAATTTTTTTTTTCTCTTTTTCTTGGGGTGTCCCGACCTGTTTTAGCTTGAAATAATGCCAAATTTATGTTTTTTAATTTCTTCAATTTTTTTGTTATTTTTTTTCAAAATTCTTAATTTTGGGTCGGGTTAGAGTGGACCGGAATGAAAATTTTTTTTTCCTCACTTTCTTGGGCTTTCCCGACCTGTTTTAGCTTGAAATAATGCCAGAATGATGTTTTTTAATTTCTTGAATTTTTTTGTTATTTTTTTTTTCGGAATTCGTTAGTTTGGGTCAGGTTGGAGTGGACCGGAACGATTTTTTTTTTTTTTTTTTTTCTCTCTTTCTTGGGCTGTCCCAACCCATATTAGCTGGAAAGAATGCCAGAATGTTGTTTTTCAATTTTTTGAAATTTTTTAGGAATTCTCTAGTTTGGTCGCGCAGGAACGAACCGGAACGAAAAAACAAAATTCTCTCTTTCTCGGCCTTTCCTGTCCCGCTTTGGCTTTAAAATAATGCCTTAATGATGTTTTTTAATTTTTTGAATTTTTTGAATTTTTTTTTTTTGGAATTCTTTAGTTTGGGTTGGGTTGGAGTGGACCAGAACGAAAAATTTGTTTTTTCTCCCTTTCTCGGCCTATTCCGACCCATTTTGGCTTTAAATAATGCCAGAATGTTGTTGTATTTTTTTTTTTTTTAATTTTTTGAACTTTTTTACTATTTTTTTTCGTAATTCTCTAGTTTGGGTGAGGTAGGAACGGACCTGAACATTTTTTTCCCTCTTTTTCTCAGTCAGTCCCGACCTGTGTTGGCCTGAAATATTGACAGACTGATATTATTCTTTGAATTTTTTACAATTTTTTTTTTCCGAATTCTCTAGTTTGGGTCGGGTAAGAACCAACCGAAACAAAATTTTTTTTTTTTTCTCTTTCTCTCAGCCTGTCCCGACCAATTTGGCTTGAAATAATCCCATAATGATGTTTTTAATTTTTTAGAATTTTTTTGCTATTTTTTTTTTTTTAGAATTCTCTAGTTTGGGTCGGGTAGGTACGGACCGGAGCGAAAATTATTTTTTCTCTCTTTCTCAACCTGTCCCGACATGTTTAGGCTTGAAATAATGCCAGAATGATGTTTTTTTTTTTTTTTTTTTTTGAATTTTTTTGCTATTTTTCTCGGAATTCTCTTGACTGGGTCATGTAGGAACGGTTTTTGAACGAAATTTTTTTTTTCTCTATTTCTTGGCCTGTCCCGACCCGTTATGGCTTGAAATATTGCTAGAATGATTTTTTTTTTTATTTAATTTTTTGAAGTTTTTTGCTGTTTTGTTTCGGAATTCTTCAGTTTGGGTTGGGTTTGAGTGGAACAGAACAAAAAAAATTTTCTCTCATTTCCAACCTGTCCCGACCCATTTTTGCTAAATCAACAGAAAATTGTGCACATTATGTGTACGGAATGTCTAGATTTGCAAAGAAATTTAATATCTAGAAATGCCTAAATTTAACGGGAAATTGTTTACATTATATGTACGGAATGACCCGATTTGAAGAAAAATTGAATATCAAGAACTTCATAAAATCAACGGAAAATTGTGTATATTATGTATACGGAATGTCTGGATTTGTAGAGAAATTGAATATCCAAAATTTCGTAACTTCAACAGGAAATAGTGTACATTTTCTGTACGGAATGTCAAGATTTGCAGAAAAATTAAATATCCAGAACTGCGTAAAATCAACAAGAAAATTGAGCGCATTAAATGTACACAATGTCAGGATTCGCAGAAAAATTGAATATCTGAAAATGCGTACAATGAAGAAAAATTGTGTACATTAATTGTACGGAATGTCAGGATTCACAGAAAAATTGAATATCCGGAAAAACGTAAAATCAACAAAAAATTTTATACATTATATGTACGGAATGTCCGAATCTGCAGAGAAATTGAATATCCAGAACTTCGTAAAATCGACGAAAAATTATGTACAACATATGTACATAAAGTTTGGATCGGCGGAGAAATAGAATATCCAGAACTTCGTAACTTCAACAGGAAATAGTGTACAATATATGTACAGAATGTCATGATTGGCAAAAAAATTAAATATCCAGAACTGCGTAAAATCAACAAAAAATTGTGTGCATTATATATACGGAATGTTTGAATCTGCAGAAAAATTGAATCTCTAGAAGTGTTTAAAATCAACGAAAAATTGTGTGCATTATATGTACGGAATGTCTTGATATGCAAAGAAATTGAATATCCAGAAATGTCTAAATACAACGGAAAAGTATGTACATTATATGTACGGAATGACTGGATTTGTCGAAAAATTGAATATCCAAAACTGTAAAAAATCAACGAAAAATTGTGTGCATTATATGTACGGAATGTCTAGATTTGCAGAGAAATTGAATATCCAGAAATGCCTAAATTCAACGGGAAATTTTGTACATTATATGTACGAAATGACTAGATTTGCAAAGAAATTGAATATCTAGAACCGTGTAAAATCAACGAAATATTGTGTGCATTATATGTACGGAATGTCTGGATTTGCAGAGAAATTGAATATCCAGAAATGCCTAAATTCAACGGGAAATTGTGTACATTATATGTACAGAATGACTGGATTTGTAGAAAAATTGAATATCCAGAACTTCGTAAAATCAACGGAAAATTGTGTGCATTATGTGTACGGAATATCTGGATTTGCATAGAAATTCAATATCCAGAAATGCCTAAATTGAAAGGGAAATTGTGAACATTATATGTATGGAATAACTGGATTTGTAGAAAAATCGAACATCCAGTACTTCCTGTAATCAACAAAAAATTGTGTACATTATGTGAACAAAATGTCTATATTTGCAAAAAAATTGAATATCCAAAACTTCGTAACTTCAACAGGAAATAGTGTACATTTTCGGTACAGAATATCAGGATTTGCAGAAAAATTAAATATCCAGAACTGCGTAAAATCAACAAAAAAATTGAGCACATTAAATGTACGCAATGTCAGGATTCGCAGAAAAATTAAATATCCAGAAATGCGTACAATCAAGAAAAATTGTGTACATTAATAGTACGGAATATCAGGATTCGCAGAAAAATTGAATATCCGGAAAAACATAAAATCAACGAAAAATTTTGTACATTATATGTACGGAATGTCTGGATCTGCAAAGAAATTGAATATCCAGAACTTCGTAAAATCAACGAAAAATTATGTACAATATATGTACGTAAAGTCTGGATCTGCAGAGAAATAGAATATGCAGAACTTTGAAAATTAGTGAAAAATTGTGCGCGATATATGTACGAAATGTCTTGTAACTTCAATAGGAATCATTGTACATTTTCTGTATAGAATGTCAGGATTTGCAGAAAAATTAAATATCCAAAACTGCGTGAAATCAGCAAGAAAATTGAGCACATTAAATGTACGCAATGTCGGGAGTCGCAGAAAAATTGAATATCCGGAAATGCGTACAATCAAGAAAAAATGTGTACATTAATTGTACGGAATGTCAAAATTCGCAGAAAAATTGAATATCCGGAAAAACATAAAATCAACGAAAATTTTTGTACATTATATGTACGGAATGTCTGGAGCGGCAGAAAATTGAATATCCAGAACTTCGTAAAATCAACGAAAAGTTATGTACAATATATGTACGTAAAGTCCGGATCTGCAGAGAAATAGAATATCCAGAACTTCGTAAATTAGTGAAAAATTGTGCACAATATATGTACGAAATGTCTGGATCTGCAAACAAATTGAATATCTAGAACTGTGTAAAATAAACGGAAAATTGGGTACATTATGTGCACGGAATGTCTAGATTTGGATAGCAATTTAATATCCAGAACTGCGTAAATACGGAATGTCGGCATCTGCAGAGAATTTGAATATCCAAAACTTCATAAAAATCAATAGAAAATTGTTAACAATATATGTACGGAAAGTCTAGATCAGGAGAGAAATTGAATATCCAAAACTGCGTAAAATCAACAAAAAATTGTGTACATTATGCGTACGGAATGTCTGGATTTGCAGAGAAATTGAATATCCAGAAATGCCTAAATTCAACGGGAAATTGTGTACATTATGTGTACGGAATGTCTGGATTTGCAGAGAAATTGAATATCTAGAAATGCCTAAATTCAACGGGAAATTGTAAACATGATATGTACGGAATAACTGGATTTGTAGAAAAATTGAACATCCAGAACTTCGTGTAATCAACAAAAAATTGTGTATAATATATATATGAAATGTCTGGATTTGCCAGAGAAATCGAATATTCAGAACTTGCGTAAAATCAGCGTAAAAATTGTGTAGAATCTATTTACGAAATGTTGGGATTTGTAGAGAATTTAAATCTCCAAAACTTCGTAAATCAGTGAAAAATTGTGCACAATATATGTACGGAATGTCTGGATCTGCAGAGAAATTGAATATCCAGAACTGTGTAAAATAAACGGAAAATTGTGTACATAATGTGCACAGAATGTTTGGATTTGGATAGAAATTGAATATCCAGAACTGCATAAATTCTACGGGAAATTGTATACATTATAAATACGGAATGTCGGCGTCTGCAGAGAATTTGAATATCCAAAACTTCGTAAATCAATAGAAAAATTGTGAACAATATAAGCACGGAAAGTTTGAATCAGGAAAGAAATTGAATATCCAAAACTGCGTAAAATCAACAGAAAATTCTATACATTATGCGTTCGGAATGTCTGGATTTGTAGAGAAATTGAATATCCAGAAACGCCTAAATTCAACGGGAAATTGTGTTCATTTGATGTACGGAATTACTGGATTTGTAGAAAAATTGAATATCCAGAACTTCGTCAAATCAACCTAAAATTGTGTACATTATTTGTACGTAATGTCTGGATTTGCAGAGAAATTGAATATCCAGAAATGCCTAAATTCAACGAGAAATTGCTTACATTATATGTACAGAATGATTGGATTTGTAGAAAAATTGAATATCCAGAACTTCGTAAAATCAACGGAAAATTGCATACATTATATGTACGGAATGTCTGGATTTGCAGAGAAATTAAATATCCAAAACTTTGTAACTTCAACAGGAAATATTGTATATTTTCTGTACAGAATGTCAGGATTTGCAAAAAAATTAAATATCCAGATTTGCGTAAAATCAACAAGAAAATTGAGCACATTAAATGTACACAATGTCGGTATTCGCAGAAAAATTGAATATTCGGAAATGCGTACAATCAAGAAAAATTTTGTATATTAATTGTACGGAATGTCAGGATTCGTAGAAAAATTGAATATCTGGAAATACGTAAAATCAACGAAATTTTTTTTACATTATATGTACAGAATGTCTGGATCTGCAGAGAAATTGAATATCCAGAACTTTGTAAAATCAACAGAAAATTGTGTACAATATATGTACGCAAAGTCTGGATCTGCAGAGAAATTGATTATCTAGAATTTCCTTAATTCAACAGGAAATAGTGTACAACATATGTACAGAATGTTAGGATTTGCAGAAAAAATAAATATCCAAAACTGCGTAAAATAAACAAAAAATTCTGTACATTAAATGTGTGGAATGTCAGGATTCGCAGAAAAAATTGAATATCTGGAAATGCAAAAAAATCAACAAAAATTTTTGTACATTATAAGTACGGAATGACTGGATTTGTCGAAAAATTGACTATCTAGAACTGTGTAAAATCAACAAAACATTGTGTGCAATATATGTACGGGAATGTCTAGATTTGCAGAGAAATTGAATATCCAGAAATGCCTAAATTCAACGGGAAATTGTTTACATTATACGTAACGGAATGATTGGATTTGTAGAAAAATTGAATATCCATAACTTCGTAAAATCAACGGAAAATTGCATACATTATATGTATGGAATGTCTGGATTTGCAGAGAAATTGAATATCCAGAAATGCCTAAATTCAACGGGAAATTGTTTACATTATATGTACGGAATGACTGGATTTGAAGAAAAATAGAATATCCAGAACTTTGTAAAATCAACCAGAAAATTGTGTACATTAAGTACAGAATGTCTGAATTTGCAGAGAAATTGAATATCCAAAACTTCGTAACTTCAACAGGAAATAGTGTACATTTTATGTACAGAATGTCAGGATTTGTAGAAAAATTAAATATCCAGCACTACGTAAAATCAACAAGAAAATTGAGCACATTAAATGTACGCAATGTTAGGATTCGCAGAAAAATTGAATATCCGAAAATGTGTACAATGAAGAAAAATTGTGTACATTAATTGTGCGGAATGTCAGGATTCGCAGAAAAATTGAATTTCTGGAAAAACGTAAAATCAGCGAAAAATTTTGTACATTATGTATACGGAATGTTTGGACTTGCAAAGAAATTGAATATCCAGAAATGCCTAAATTCAACGGGAAATTGTGTACATTATACGTACGGAATGACCGGATTTGTAGAAAAATTGAATATCCAAAACTTCGTAAAATCGACGGAAAATTGTGTACATTATGTGTGCGGAATGTCTAGATTTGCAGAGAAATTGAATATCCAGAAATGCCTAAATTCAACGGGAAATTGTGTACATTATATGTACGGAATGACTGGATTTGTAGAAAAATTGAATATCCAGAACTTTGTAAAACCAACAGAAAATTTTGTGCATTACGTGTACGGAATGTCTGGATTTGCAGAGAAATTAAATATCCAGAAATGCCTAAATTCAACGGGAAATTGTGAACATTTTATGTACGGAATAACTGGATTTGTAGAAAAATTGAACATCCAGAACTTCGTGTAATCAACAAAAAAATTGTGTACAATATATGTACGAAATGTCTGGATCTGCAGAGAAACCGAATATCCAGAACTGCGTAAAATCGGCGTAAAATTGTGTAGAATACATGTACGAAATGTCGGATTTGCAGAGAAATTAAATATCCAAAACTTCGTACATATGTAAAACATTGTGCTCGATATATGCACGGAATGTCTTGATCTGCAAAGAAACTGAATATTCC
>CM042476.1:62860234-62889469 GCA_023621385.1 Quercus gilva | reverse complement strand
TACGTATTTCCGGATATTCAATTTTTCTGCGAATCATGACATTCTGTACATTTAATGTACACAATTTTTGTTGATTTTACGCAATTCTGGATATTCAATTTTTTTTTTCAAATTCTGACATTCCTTACATATGTGTTGTACACTATTTCCTTTTGAAATTACGAAGTTTTGGATATTCAATTTCTCTGCAGATCCCAACATTCCGTACATATATTGTTCACAATTTTCCGTTGATTTTACGCAGTTCTAGATATTTAATTTTTCTAAAAATCCAGTCATTCCGTACATATAATGTACACAATTTTCCGTTGAATTTTGGCATTTCTGGATATTTAATTTTTCTAAAAATCCAGTCATTCCGTACATATAATGTACACAATTTTCCGTTGAATTTTGGCATTTCTGGATATTCAATTTCTTTGTAAATCTAGACATTCCTTACATATATTGCACATAATTTTTTGTTGATTTTACGCAGTTCTGGATATTCAATTTCTCTGCAGATCCAAACATTCCGTACATATAATGTACAAAATTTTTTGTTTATTTTAAGCATTTCTGGATATTCAATTTTTTTGCGAATCCTGACATTCTATACATTTAATGTATACAATTTTTTGTTGATTTTACGCAGTTCTGGATATTTATGTCTTTTGCAATTCCTAACATTCTGTACATATAATGTACACTATTTCTTGTTGAAGTTACTAAGTTTTCGATATTTAATTTCTCTGCAGATCCAGACTTTATGTACATATGTTGAACATAATTTTCCGTTGATTTTACGAAGTTCTGAATATTCAATTTCTCTGCAGATCTAGACATTCAGTACATATAATGAAAAAAAAATTTCGTTGATTTTACGTATTTTCGGATATTCAATTTTTCTCCGAATCATGACATTCTGTACATTTAATGTACACAATTTTTGTTGATTTTACGCAGTTCTGGATATTCAACTTTTTTTGCAAATCCTGACATTCTGTACAATATGATGTACACTATTTTCTTTTGAAGTTACAAAGTTCTGGATATTCAATTTCTTTGCAGATCCAGACTTTTCGTACATATATTGTACACAATTTCCCGTTGAATTTAGGCATTTCTGGATATTCAAATTCTAAGCAAATCCAGGACATTCCTTACATATAATGCACACAGTTTTTCGTTAATTTCACACAGTTCATGATATTCAATCTCTTTGCAGATCCAGACTTTCCGTACATATAATGTACAAAATTTTTTGTTGATTTTACGAATTTCTGGATATTCAATTTTTTTGTGAATCCTGACATTCTGTACATTTAATACGCACATTTTTTTGTTGATTTTACGCAGTTACGGATATTTAATTTTTCTGCAAATCCTGACATTCTGTACATGTAATGTACACTATTTCCTGTTGAAGTTACAAAATTCTGGATATTCAATTTCACTACAGATCTAGACTTTCCGTACATATATTGAACACAATTTTCTGTTGATTTTACGAAGTTCTGAACATTCAATTTCTCTGCAGATCCAGACATTCTGTACATATAATGTTCAAATTTTTTTTGTTGATTTTACGTTTTTTTTTATATTCAATTTTTCTGCGAATCTTGACATCCCGTACAGTTAACGTACACAATTTTTGTTGATTTTACGCAATTCTAGATATTTTTTACAAATCTTAACATTCCGTAGATATTATGTACACTATTTCCTTTTGAACTTACAAAGTTTTGGATATTCAATTTCTCTGCAGATCCAGACTTTCCGTACATATATTGTACACAAATTTCCGTTGATTTTACAAAGTTCTGGATTATTCAATTTTCTCTGCATATCCGAACATTTCGTACTTTTAATGTAGACAATTTCCCATTGAATTTACGTAGTTCAGGATTTTCAATTTTTCTTCAAATCTATTCATTCCGTACATATAATGTACACAATTTCCCGTTGAATTTAGCCTTCAATTTCACGGCAAATCCAGACATTCCGTACACATAATGTACACAATTTTCCGTTGATTTTACGAATTTCTAGATATTCAATTTCTCTATAAATCCAGTCATTCTATACATATAATGTACACAATTTTTCACTGAATTTTCGCCGTCCTGGATGTTCAATTTTTCTGCAAATCCAGACATTCCGTGCACATAATGTACACAATTTTTCGTTGATTTTACACGGTTCTGGATATTTAATTTCTCTGTAGATCCAGACATTCCGTACATGTATTGTACTCAATTTTCCACTGATTTTACGAAGTTTTGGATATTTAATTTCTCTGCAGATGCCAACATTCCGTAAATATATTGTACACAATTTCCCGTTGATTTTTCGCAGTTCTGGATAATAAGTTTCTCTGCAGATCCAGACATTTCATACATATATTGTACACAATTTTCCGTTGATTAAACGAAGTTCTAGATATATAGTTTCTCAACAAATCCAAAAATTTCGTACTTTTAATGTACACAATTTTTCATTGATTGTACACAGTTCTGGATATTCAATTTTTCTGCAAATCCAGACATTTCGCGCACATAATGTACAAAATTTTCTGTTGATTTTAAACAGATCTGGATATTCAATTTCTTTGCAGATCCAGACATTTCGTACATATATTGCACACAATTTTCCATTGATTTTACGAAGTTTTGGATATTCAATTTCTCTGCAGATCCCAACATTCCGAACATATAACGAACACAACTTCCCGTTGAATTTATGCAGTTTTGGATATTCAATTTCTCTACAAATCCAGACATTCCGTGCACATAATGTATACAATTTTCTGTTGATTTTACACAGTTCTGGATATTCAATTTCTTTGCAGATCTCGGCATTACGTACATATTTAATTTTTCTGCAGATCCCAACATATTGTTCACAATATTCCTTTGATTTTACGCAGGTTTTGGATTTTACTCAGTTCTGGATATTCGAGAATGAGAGAAAAAAAAATTCATTTCGGTCCATTTCAACCCGACCCCAAACTAGAGAATTTCGAAAAAAAAAAAAAAAAAAAAGGAAAAAAAAACCCAAAAAATCTAAAAAAACATCATTCTGGCACTATTTTAAGCCTAAACGGATCGGGACAGGTCAAGAAAGCGAAAAAAATTATTTTCGTTCCGGTCTGTTCCTACCCGACCCAAACTTGAGAATTTTGAAAAAAAAATAGCAAAAATTTTCAAAAAGCTAAAAAAACATCATTCTGGGATTATTTCAAGCCAAAACAGGTCGGGACAGACTGAGAAAGAGAGGAAAAAAAAAATTTCCGGTCTGTTCCTACTCGACACAAACTAGAGAATTCCGAAAAAAAAATAGTAAAAAAATTCAAAGGGTTTAAAAAACATTATTCTATCATTATTTCAAGTCAAAACAGTTCGGGACAGACTGAGAAATAGAGAAAAAAATAAAATTCGTACTGATCCGTTCCTACCTGACCCAAACTAGAGAATTCAGAAAAAAAAAATGCAGAAATTAGAAAATTAAAAAAAACGTCATTCTGGGATTATTCAAGGCAAAACCGGTTGGGACAGGCCGAGAAAGAGAGAAAAAAAAATTTCGTTTCGGTCCGTTTTACCCAACCCAAACTAGAGAATACCGAAAAAAAATTGCTAAAAAATTCAAAAAATTGAAAAATATCAGTCTGTCAATATTTCAGGCCAAAACGGGTCGGGACAGACTATGAAAGGAAGAAAAAAAAAAATTTCGGTTCATTCCTACCCAACCCAAACTTGAGAATTCCGAAAAAAAAATAGTAAAAAAATATCATTCTGGGATTATTTAAAGCCAAAACGGGTCGGGACAGGTCGAGAAAGAGAGAAAAAAAATTTTCGTTCTGGTCCACTCCAACCTGATCCAAACTAAAGAATTCCGAAAAAAAAATAGCAAAAAAATTCAAAAAATTAAAAAACATAATTCTGGCATTATTTCCAGCCAAAGCGGGTCAGGACGGGCCGAGAAATAGAGGAAATTTTTTTTTTTTTTCATTCCAGCCCGTTCCTACACGACCCAAACTAGAGAATTCTGAAAAAAAAAATAGCAAAAAAATTTAAAAAATTGAAAAACAACATTCTGGCATTGAGCTAACACGGGTCGGGATGGCCCAAGAGAGAGAGAAAAAAAAATTTCGTTCTACTCCGCTTCCTACCCGAACCAAACTAGATAATTCCGAAAAAAAAAATAGCTAAAAAATTTTAAAAAAAATTAAAAAACATCATTCTATCATTATTTCAAGCCAAAACTGGTCGGGACTGATTTAGAAAGAGAGGAAAAAAAAATTTCGTTCACCTCCTTTCCTACACGACCTAAAAACAGAGAATTCCGAAAAAAAAATAGTAAAAAAAATAAAAAACATCATTCTGGCATTATTTCAGGGCAAAACGGGTCGGGACAGGTCGAGAGTGAGAGAAAAAAAAAAATTCATTCCGGGTCCGTTCCTACCCGACCCAAACTAGAGAATTTCGAAAAAAAAAAAAAAAAGAGGAAAAAAAATTCGAAAAAATCTAAAAAACATCATTCTGGCATTATTTCAAGGAAAAACGGATTGGGACAGCCCAAGAAAGAGAGAAAAAAAAAATTCTCGTTCCAGCCCATTCCTACCCAACCCAAACTAGAGAATTCCGAAAAAAAAAAGCTAAAATTAAAAAAATTAAAAAAAATCATTCTGGCATTATTTCAAGCCAAAACAGGTTGGGACAGACTGAGAAACAGAGAAAAAAAAAATTTCGGGTCCGTTCCTACCCAACCCAAACTAGAGAATTCCAAAAATAAAAACAGTAAAAATATTTTAAAAATTAAAAAAAAAAAAATCATTCAGGCATTATTTAAAGCCAAAACGGGGTCGGGACAGGCAGAGAAAGAGAAAAAAAAATATTTTGTTCTGGTCTACTCTAACCTGACCCAAACTAATGAATTCCGAAAAAAAAAATTAAAAAAATTAAAAAAACATCATTCTAGCATTATTTCAAGCCAAAAGCGGGTCGGGACAGGCCGAGAAAATAGAGGATAAAATTTTTTTTTGTTCCAGTCCGTTTCTACAAGACCCAAATTAGAGAATACCTAAAAAAAATAGCAAAAAAAATTGAAAATGATCATTCTGGCATTGAGCTAAAACGGTTCGGGACAGCCCAAAGAGAGAAAAAAAAAAATTTGTTCTGATCCGCTCCTACCCAACCCAAACTAGATAATTCCGAAAAAAAAATAGCTAAAAAATTATTAAAAAAAAAACATCAGTATATCATTATTTCAAGCCAAAACGGGTCGGGACAGATTGAGAAAGAGAGGAAAAAAAAAATTTCGTTCAACTCCATTCCTACATGACCCAAATCAGAGAATTCCGAAAAAAAAATAGCAAAAAAATAAAAAACATCGTTCTGGCATTATTTCAAGGCAAAAACGGGTCGGGACAGGTCGAGAATGAGAGAAAAAAAAAAATTCATTCCGCTCCGTTCCTTCCCGACCCAAAACAACAGAATTTTGAAAAAAAAAAAGGAAAAAAAATTCAAAAAATCTAAAAAAACCTTATTCTGGCACTATTTCAAGCAAAAACGGGTCGGGACAGCCCAAGAAAGAGAGAAAAATAATTTTTCGTTCTGGTTCGTTCCTACCTGACCCAAACTAGAGAATTCCGAAAAAAAAAAAAAAAAAAAAAAAAAAAAAAAAAAAGCTAAAAAATTCAAAAAAAAAAAAAAAACATCATTCTAGTATTATTTGAAGCCAAAACAGATCGGGACAGGCCGAGAAAGAGAGGAAAAAAAATATCGTCTAGCTCCGTTCCTACACGACCCAAACTAGAGAATTCCCAAAAAAATAGCCAAAAAATAATAAAAACATCATTTTGACATTATTTCAAGCCAAAACGGGTCGAGATAGGTCAGGAAATAGAGAAAAAATGATTTTCGTTCCGGTCTGTTCCTGCCCGGCCCAAACTAGAGAATTCCGAAAAAAAAAATAGCCAAAAAATTCAAAAAATTAAAAAACATCATTCTGGATTTATTTCAAGCCAAAACGGGTTGGGACAGAATGAGAAAGAGAGAAAAAAAAATACTTTTCCGATCCGTTCCTACCCGACCCAAACTAGAGAATTCCTAAAAAAAAAAAAAAAAATTAAAATTATTCAAAAATTAAAAAAACATCATTCGGGCATTATCGTACACGACCCAAACTATAGAATTTCGAAAAAAAAATAGCAAAAAAATTAAAAAAAATTGAAAACAACATTCTGGCATTGAGCAAAAACGGGTCAGGACGGCCCTAGAAAGAAAGAAAAAAAATTTTCGTTCTGATCCGCTCTTACCCGACCCAAACTAGATAATTCCGAAAAAAAAAAAATAGCTAAAAATTAAAAAAAAAAATCATTCTATCATTACTTTAAGCCAAAACGGGTCGGGACAGATTGAGAAAGGGTGGAAAAAAAAATTTTCGTTCAGCCTACACAACCCAAACGAGAGAATTTCGAAAAAAAAATAGCAAAAAAAAAAAAAAAAAAAATCATTCTGGCATTATTTCAAGGCAAAACGGGTCGGGACAGGTCGAGAATGAGAGAAAAAAAAAATTCATTCCGGTCCGTTCCTATCCGACCCAAACTAGAGAATTTCGAAAATAAAATAGGAAAAAAATTCAAAAAATCTAAAAAACATCATTCTGGCACAATTTCAAGCAAAAACGAGTCGGGAGAGCCCAAGAAAGAGATAAAAAGAAAATTTCATTCTGGTCCACTCCAATCCAACCCAAACAAAAGAAATCCGAAAAGAAAAAGTAGAAAAAAAAATTTAAAAATTAAAAAACATCATTCTGTCATTATTTCAAGCCAAAATGGTTCGGGACAGACTGAGAAATAGAGAAAAAAATTTTTTCGTTCCGATACATTCCTACCCGACCCAAACTAGAAAATTCAGGAAAAAAAAAATTCAAAAAATTAGAAAATTAAAAAAAACATTATTTCAAGCCAAAACGAGTCGAGATAGGCCGAGAAAGAGAAAAAAAAAAAATTTGTTGTGGTCCATTCCTACCCAACCCAAACTAGAAAATTCCGAAAAAAAAAATAGTAAAGAAATTCAAAAAATTAAAAAACATCATTCTAGCGATATTTAAAGTCAAAAAATGTAGGGACAAGCCCAGAAAGAGAGAAGAAAAAAATTCGTTCGGGTCCACTCCAACCCAACCCATACTAAAGAATTCTGAAAAAAAAAAAAAAAAAAAAAAAAGCAAAAAAATTCAACAAATTAAAAAACATCATTTTGGCATTATTTCAAGGCAAAATGGGTTGGGACAGGCTGAGAAACAAAGGAAAAATTTTTTTTTCGTTCCGGTCCGTTTTTACCCGACCCAAACTAGAGAATTCCGAAAAAAAAATTTGCAAAAAAATTTAAAGAATTAAAAATACCAATCTCTCAATATTTCAGGCCAAAACGGGTCAGGACGGACTACGAAAGGGAGAAAAAAAAAAATTTCCGGTTCGTTCCTACCGGAACCAAACTAGAGAATTCCGAAAAAAAAAAAAAAAAAAAGTAAAAAAATTCAAAAAATTAAAAATATCATTCTGGGATTATTTAAAGCAAAAACAGGTCGGGACAGGTCGAGAAAGAGAAAAAAAAAATTTCGTTCTGGTCCACTCCAACCCGACCCAAACTAAAGAATTCTGAAAAAAAAAATAGCAAAAAAATTCAAAAAATTAAAAAACTTCATTCTGGCATTATTTCAAGCCAAAGCGGGTCGGGACAGGCCGAGAAATAGAGGAAAATTTTTTTTTCATTCCAGTCCGTTTCTACACGACCCAAACTAAAGAATTCCAAAAAAAAAATAGCAAAAAAATTTTAAAAATTGAAAAACATCATTCTGGCATTGAGCTTTAAACGGGTCGGGACACTCCAAGAAAGAGAGAAAAAAAAAATTAAAAAACATCATTCTATTATTCTTTGAAGCCAAAACGGGTCAGGACAGGCCGAGAAATAGAGGAAAATTTTTTTTTTTTCATTCCAGTCCATTTCTACACGACCTAAACTAGAGAATTTCGAAAAAAAAAAATAGTAAAAAAATTTAAAAAACTGAAAAACAACAATCTGGCACTGAGCTAACACGGGTCGGGATGGCCCGAGAAAGAGAAAAAAAAAATTTTGTTCTGGTCCACTCCTACCCGAACCAAACTAGATAATTTCGAAAAAAAAATAGCTAAAAAATTTTAAAAAAAACAAAAAACAAAACATCATTTTATCATTATTTCAAGTTAAAACAGGTCGGGACAGATTTAGAAAGAGAGGAAAAAAAATTTTCGTTCAGCTCCATTCCTACACGACCTAAAACCAGAGAATTCCGAAAAAAAATAGCAAAAAAAATAAAAAACATCATTCTGGCATTATTTCAAGGCAAAACGGGTCGGGACAGGTTGAGAGTGAGAGAAAAAAAAAAATTCATTCCAGTTCGTTCCTACCCGACCCAAACTTGAGAATTTCGAAAAAAAAATAGGAAAAAAATTCAAAAAATCTAAAAAACATCATTCTGGCATTATTTCAAGCAAAAACGGATTGGGACAGCCCAAGAAAGAGAGAAAAAAAATTTTTCGTTCCGGTCCGTTCCTACCCAACCCAAACTAGAGAATTCAAAAAAAAAAAAAAAAAAAAAAAAGCTAAAAAATTCAAAAAAAATTAAAAAACATCATCCTAATATTATTTCAAGCCAAAGCGGGTCGGGACAGGCCAAGAAATAGAGGAAATTTTTTTTTTTTTTTTTTTTTTTTTTTTTTTTTTTTCATTCCGGTCCGTTTCTACACGACACAAATTAGAGAATTCCGAAAAAAAATAGCAAAAAAATTGAAAAACATCATTTTGGCATTGAGCAAAAAAATTTCGTTCTAGTCTGCTCCTACCCGACCCAAACTAGATAATTCCAAAAAAAAATAGCTAAAAAATTAAAAAAAAAAACATCATTCTATCATTATTTCAAGCCAAAACGGGTCGGGACAGATTGAGAAAGAGAGGAAAAAAAAATTTTCGTTCAGCTCCATTCCTACACAACGCAAACTAGAGAATTCTGAAAAAAATAGCCAAAAAAAAAAAAAAAAAAATCATTTTGGCATTTTTTCAAGGCAAAACGGGTCGGGACAGGTCGAGAATGAGAGAAAAAAAAAATTCATTCCAGTCCGTTCCTACCCGACCCAAACTACAGAATTTCAAAAAAAAAAAAAAAAAAAAAAAAGAAGGAAAAAAACTCAAAAAATCTAAAAAAACATCATTCTGGCACTATTTCAAGCCAAAACGGATCGGGACAGGTCAAGAAAGAGAAAAAATAATTTTCGTTCCGGTCTGTTCCTACCCGACCCAAACTAGAGAATTCCGAAAAAAAAAAAAAAAAAAAAAAAAAAAAAAAAAAGCAAAAAAATTCAAAAAGCTAAAAAACATCATTCTGGGATTATTTGAAGCCAAAACAGGTTGGGACAGATAGAGAAAGAGAGGAAAAAAAAAATTTTCCGGTCTGTTCCTACCCGACACAAACTAGAGAATTCCGAAAAAAAAATAGTAAAAAAATTCAAAAAATTAAAAAACATCATTCTGTCATTATTTCAAGCCGAAACGGTTCAGGACAGACTGAGGAATAGAGAAAAAAAAATTTTCATTCCGATCCGTTCCTACGCGACCCAAACTAGAGAATTGAGAAAAAAAAATGCAAAAATTTAGAAAATTAAAAAAACATCATTCTGGGATTATTTCAAGGCAAAACAGGTAGGGACAGGCTGAGAAAGAGAGAAAAAAAAAATTCGTTCCGGCTCATTTTACCCAACCCAAACTAGAGAATACCAAAAAAAATTCAAAAAAATTCAAAAATGTTAGTCTGTCAATATTTCAGGCCAAAACGGGTTGGGACGACTGAGAAAGAGAGAAAAAAAAAAAATTGTTCCGGTCCGTTCCTACCCAACCCAAACTAGAAAATTCCGAAAAAAAATAGTAAAGAAATTCAAAAAATTAAAAAACATCATCTTGGTGATATTTAAAGTCAAAGGGGTCGGGACAGGCCGAGAAAGAGAGAAGAAAAAAATTCGTTCTGGTCCACTCCAACCCAACCCATTGTAAAGAATTCTGAAAAAAAAAAAAAAAAAAAAAAAAAAAAAAAAAAAGCAAAAAAATTCCAAAAATTAAAAAACATTAGTCTGGCCTTATTTAAAGCCAAAACGGGTCGGGACAGGCAGAGAAAGAGAAAAAAAAATTTCGTTCTGGTCCACTCCAACTCGACCCAAACTAAAGAATTAAGAAAAAAAATTCAAAAAATTAAAAAAAAAAACATCATTCTAGCATTATTTCGAGCCAAAGCGGGTCGGGACAAGCCGAGAGATAGAGGAAAATTTTTTTTTTTCGTTCCGGTCCGATTCTACGCGACCCAAACTAGAGAATTCTGAAAAAAATAGCAAAAAAATTGAAAAAGATCATTCTGGAATTGAGCTAAAACGGTTCGGGACAGCCAAAAGAGAGAAAAAAAAAAATTCGTTCTGGTCCACTCCTACCCGACCCAAACTAGATAATTCCGAAAAAAAATAGCTAAAAATTAAAAAAACACCATTCTATCATTATTTCGAGCCAAAACGGGCTGGGAGAGATTGAGAAAGAGAGGAAAAAAAAATTTCGTTCCGCTCCATTCCAACATGACCCAAACCAGAGAATTCCGAAAAAAATAGCAAAAAAATAAAATACATTGTTCGGGAATTATTTCAAGGCAAAACAGGTTGGGACAGGTCAAGAATGAGAGAAAAAAAAAATTCATTCATGTCCGTTCCTACCCGACCCAGACAAGAGAATTTTGAAAAAAAATTAGGAAAAAATTCAAAAATCTAAAAAACCTAATTCTGGCACTATTTCAAGCAAAAACGGGTCAAGACAGCCCAAGAGAGAGAGAAAAATAATTTTTCGTTCCGGTTCGTTCCTACCCGACCCAAACTAGAGAATTCCCAAAAAAAAAAAAAGCTAAAAAATTCAAAAAATTAAAAAACATCATTCTAGTATTATTTGAAGCCAAAACGAATCAAGACAGGCTGAGAAAGAGAGGAAAAAAAAAATGGTTCAGCTCCATTCCTACACGACCCAAACTAGAGAATTCCCAAAAAAAATAGCAAAAAAATGAAAAACATCATTTTGACATTATTTCAAGCCAAAACGGGTCGAGATAGGTCAAGAAATAGAGAAAAAATTATTTTCGTTCCGCTCTGTTTCTACCCGACCCAAACTAGAGAATTATGAAAAAGAAATAGAAAAAAATTCAAAAAATTAAAAAACATCATTCTGGAATTATTTCAAGCCAAAACGGGTCGGGACAGAATGAGAAAGAGAGAGAAAAAATACATTTCCGATCCGTTCCTACCCGACCCAAACAAGAGAATTCCTAAAAAAAAAAAAAGTAAAAATATTTAAAAATTGAAAAAACATCATTCGGGCATTGTTTAAAGCCAAACGGGTCTGGACAAGCAGAGAAAAAAAAAAAATCGTTCTGGTCCACTCCAACCCGACCCAAACTAAAGAATTCCGAAAAAAAAATAGCAAGAAAATTCAAAAGATTAAAAAACGTCATTCTGGCGTTATTTCAAGCCAAAGCGGGGCAGGAAAGGCCGAGAAAGAGAGAAAAAAAAAATTTCGTTCAGCTCCGTTCCTACATGACCCAAACTAGAGAATTCCCAAAAAAAAAAAAAAAAAGCAAAAAAAAAACATCATTTTGACATTATTTCAAGCCAAAACGAGTCGAGATAGGTCAAGAAATAGAGAAAAAATGATTTTCGTTCCAGTCTGTTCCTACCCGACCCAAACTAGAGAATTCCGAAAAAAAAAAATAGCAAAAAAATTCAAAAAATTAAAAAACATCATTCTGGATTTATTTCAAGCCAAAACGGGTCGGGAAAGAATGAGAAATTGAGAAAAAAAAAAAAAAAAAAAAAACATTTCCAATCCGTTCCTACCCGACCCAAACTAGAGAATTCCTAAAAAAAAAAAAAAGTAAAAATATTCCAAAATTAAAACAACATCATTCAGACAATATTTAAAGCCAAAACGGGTCTGGATAGGCAGAGAAAAAAAAAATTTCATTCTGGTCCACTGCAACCCGACCCAAACTAAAGAATTCCCAAAAAAAAAAATAGCAAAAAAATTCAAAAGATTAAAAAAACATCATTTTGGCATTATTTCAAGCCAAAGCGGGACAGGAAAGGCCGAGACAGAGAAAAAAAAAATTTATTTCCGGTCCATTCATACACAACCCAAACTAGAGAATTTCGAAAAAAAATAGCTAAAAAATTTAAAAAATTGAAAAACAACATTCTGGCATTGAGTAAAAACGGGTCGGGACGGCCCAAGAAAGAGAAAAAAAATTTTTTTTTCGTTCTGGTCCGCTTTTACTCGACCCAAACTAGATAATTCCAAAAAAAAAAAAAGCTAAAAATTAAAAAAAAATTAAAAAACACCATTCTATCATTATTTTAAGCCAAAACGGGTCGGGACAGAATGAGAAAGAGAGGAAAAAAAAATTTTCGTTCAGCCTACACGACCCAAACGGGAGAATTTCAAAAAACAAATTGCAAAAAAATAAAAAACATCATTCTGGCAATTATTTCAAGGCAAAACGGGTCGGGACAGGTCGAGAATGAGAGAAAAAAAAAATTCATTCTGTTCCATTCCTACCCGAGCCAAACTAGAGAATTTCGAAAAAAAAAAAAAAAAGGAAAATTTTTCAAAAAATCTAAAAAACATCATTCTAGCACTATTTCAAGCAAAAACGGGTCAGGACAGCCCAAGAAAGAGAGAAAATTTTTTTTTCATTTCGGTCCGTTCCTACCCGACCCAAACTAGAGAATTCCGAAAAAAAAAATAGCATAAAAAAATTAAAAAACATCATTCTGTCATTATTTCAAGCTAGAACGGTTCGGGACAGACAGAGAAGTATAGAAAAAAAAAAATTTCATTCCGATTTATTTCTACTCGACCCAGACTAGAGAATTCAGAAAAAAAAAAAATGCAAAAAAATTCAAAAAATTCAAAAAAATCATTCTGGGATTATTTCAACTCAAAACGGGTCGGGACAGGTCGAGAAAGAGAGAAAAAGAAAATTTCATTCTGGTCCACTCCAATCCAACCCAAACAAAAGAAATCCAATAAAAAAAATAGAAAAAAAAAATTAAAAATTAAAAAACATCACTCTGTCATTATTTCAAGCCAAAACGGTTCGGGACAGACTGAGAAATAGAGAAAAAAACAAATTTTCGTTCCGATACATTCCTACCCAACCGAAACTAGAGAATTCAAAAAAAAAATGCAAAAATTATGAAAATTAAAAAAAACATCATTTTGGGATTATTTCAAGCCAAAAATGGTCGGGACAGGCTGAGAAAGAGAGAAAAAAAAATTTCGTTCTGGTCCGTTTTACCCAACCCAAAATAGAGAATACCGAAAAAAATTGCAAAAAAAATCAAAAAATTGAAAAATATCAGTCTGTCAATATTCCAGGCCAAAACGGGTTGGGACATACTGAGAAAGAGAGAAAAAAAAAAACTGTTCCGGTCCATTCCTACCCAACCCAAACAAGAAAATTCCGAAAAAAAAAAATAGTAAAGAAATTCAAAAAATTAAAAAACATCATTCTAGCGATATTTAAAGTCAAAACATGTTGGGACAGGCCCAGAAAGAGAGAAGAAAAAAATTCGTTCGGGTCCACTCCAACCCAACCCATTCTAAAGAATTTTGAGAAAAAAAATAGGAAAAAAAATTCAAAAAATTCAAAAACATCATTCTTGCATTATTTCAAGGCAAAATGGGTTGGGACAGGCTGAGAAAAAAAGAAAAAAAAAAAAATTTCGTTCCGGTCTGTTTTTACCCGAACCAAACTAGAGAATTCCAAAAAAAAAATTGCAAAAACATTTAAAGAATTAAAAATATCAGTCTCTCAATATTTCAGGCCAAAACGGGTCAGGACAGACTACAAGAGGGAGAAAAAAAAAATTTCCGGTTCGTTCCTACCTGACCCAAACTAGAGAATTATGAAAAAAAAAAAAAAAGGAAAAAAATTAAAAAAAATTAAAAATATCATTCTGGTATTATTTAAAACAAAAACAGGTCGGGACAGGTCGAGAAAGAGAGGAAAAAAAAATTTCGTTTTGGTCCACTCCAACCCGACCCAAACTAAAGAATTCCAAAAAAAAAAAATAGCAAAAAAATTCAAAAAATTAAAAAACGTCATTCTGGCATTATTTCAAGCTAAAGCGGGTCGGGACAGGCTGAGAAATGGAGGAAAAAAATTTTTTCATTCCAGTCCGTTTCTACACGACCCAAACTAGAGAATTCTGAAAAAAAAAAAAAATAGCTAAAATATTCAAAAAATTAAAAAACATCATTCTAGCATTCTTTGAAGCCAAAACGGGTCGGGACAGGTCCGGAAAGAGAGGAAAATTTTTTTTTCATTCAGCTCCGTTCCTACACGACCCAAACTAGAGAATTCCAAAAAAATAGCAAAAAAAAAAAAAAAAAAAAAACGTCATTCTGGCATTATTTCAAGTCAAAACAGGTCAGGACAGGTCGTGAAAGAGAGAAAAAATAATTTTCGTTCTGGTGTGTTCCTAACCGACCCAAACTACAGAATTCCGAAAAAAAAAAAAAAAAAAAAAAAAAAAAAACATCATTCTGGGATTATTTCAAGCCAAAACGGGTTGGGACAGACTAAGAAAGAGGGAAAAAAAATGTTCCGGTCCGTTCCTACCTGACCCAAACTAGAGAATTTTGAAAAAAAAAAATAGTAAAAAAATTAAATAATTAAAAAAAAAAAAAAAACATCATTCTGGCATTATTTAAAGCCAGAACGGGTCGGGACAGGCTGAGAAAGAGAAAAAAAAATTTTCATTCTGGTCCACTCGAACCCAACCCAAACTAAAGAATTCAGAAAAAAAAAAAAAAAAAAAAAAGCAAAAAAATTCAAAAAAAACTAAAAAACATCATTCTGGCATTATTTCTAGCCAAAGTGGAACAGGAAAGGCTGAGAAAGAGAGAAAACCAAAATTTTCGCTTCGATCCATTCGTGCACGACCCAAACTAGAGAATTCTGAAAAAAATAGAAAAAAATTCAAAAAATGGAAAAACATCATTCTGGCATTGAGCTAAAACGGGTCGGGACAGCCCAAGAAAAAGAAAAAAAAATTCGTTCTGGTCCGCTCCTACCCGACCCAAACTAGAGAATTCCGATAAAAAAAAAAGCTTAAAAAAATTAAAAATTAAAAAACATCATTCTGTCATTATTTCAAGCCAGAACGGTTCAGGACAGACAGAGAAATAGAGAAAAAAATGCAAAAATATTCAAGAAATTAAAAAAAAAAAAAATCATTCTGGGATTATTTCAACTCAAAACGAGTCGGGACAGGCCGAGAAAGAGAGAAAAAGAAAATTTCATTCTAGTCCACTCCAATCCAACCCAAACAAAAGAAATCCGAAAAAAAAATAGAAAAAAAAATTAAAAATTAAAAAACATCATTCCGTCTTTATTTCAAGCCAAAACAGTTCAGGACAGACAGAGAAATAGAGAAAAAAAAAATTTTCATTCCGATACATTACTACCCGACCCAAACTAGAGAATTCAGAAAAAAAAAAAAATTTGAAAATTAAAAAAACATCATTTTGGGATTATTTCAAGCCAAAACAGGTCAGGACAGCCCGAGAAAGAGAGAAAATTTTTTTTTCGTTCCGGTCCGTTTTACCTAACCCAAACTAGAGAATACCGAAAAAATTTGCAAAAAAATTCAAAAAATTGAAGAATATCAGTCTGTCAATATTTCAGGCCAAAACGGGTTGGGACAGACTGAGAAAGAGAGAAAAAAAAAATTTGTTCTGGTCTGTTGCTACCCAACCCAAACTAGAAAATTCCGAAAAAAAAATAGTAAAGAATGAAATTTTTCCGTTCATACACAATTTTCTTTGTAGTAATCTTCGAAGTGGCAGTCTATATTTATGACTTTGAATTACTATGAATATTTTATGAAGAGGTTGCATGTATAATAAAGTCTTGGAATATAATTTATTAATAAGGCCTAGAGTGCAATTATATTTATATAGTGGTATTAAATATAATTAATGGTAACTTTGGACTTGTTAAGAGTTGGCAGAAAAGCCCAAGGCCCATTGGAGCTAGTGTCTTATTGGTCCCTTTTGGTCCCACTCCAAGCCACACACTAAAACCCAATTGGAAAGGCCCAATAGGCCAGCCCAATTAGATAATCAGTTAGTTATAAAGGGAGAAACATACAGAATTTTTCATTAGAAAAAAAGAGAGACATCATTGTGAAATTGTGTGTATGTGTGAGTGAAGCCACTCGTTATTCTCCCTTAGAAACTGATTGAGAGACCACACTTTTTGGGCGTAAAGTGGAATTGGAGTGAAAATTAAAAGTGTTCCCAAGTACTTCTAGTCTTTTGTTTTGAATTTCACTACACCAAGGTACGCAATCTTGTTCTTAAATTCTGAAATTTACATAATGCAAGTTATCAATCATGAATGAAATAGATCCATGTTTGTTGCTTCCGCTGTGTGTTTTGTATGAGATACAAAACCAAATTTTTCCAACAATTGGTATCAGAGCCAGGTTTTCATATCATGATTGTATAGCATGTGACTGAGTATTAGAATCAAAGAAAATCATTTTCTTAGTGTTATGGGATTCTTGAATCAGTAGTGATTGTTCTATATAATCACGTTTAGGATTTTTGATTTCATAATTTGTTTTAAGAGAAGGTGATTGACTTTGCGTTGATGTGAAGAGAATTTCTATTAATATGGATTTCCATCTTCAAAAGAAATTCTCTTGGCCACACAATTAAGATATGGATCCATTCAAAGAAAGTAGTTATTGTCTAAGAGAAATTCTTTTAAAGAATTTCATTGCCAAGGATAACCGTTCATGATGATAACCATTGTATTGCATTGGTTTGTTCGAAATGGACATCTTGGCTTAATATTTACTTATTGGATGGTACCGTGTCTTAGTAATTGCCTGGATATGGTTATATGAACCTAATTGTAATAACCATCATGTGCGTGAAGTAGTTATTGTCAATGGTAGTTATTGAAATGAAGGGTAGTTATTCTAATGCTCTAACCGATATATCCAAACCGTCTTCAAGTTTATGTTTTGGATATAGTTATTCAAATAACTATCATTTGCATGTATCAATTCATTGCACAACTTGGATTCTTCATTGCATGGCTTGGATGTTAATGCACCGCTTGGATATAAATATATGTTAAGGCTTGCATGGTTTGATTATTATATGCATGTAATATGTGCCTTGTATGTATTGAATGCTTTATATACAATTTACACTGAATCCGTATATTTTTTGATATATATATATGGGTTTACATGCAAATTTTTATAAAGGATTCATCATATTGTTGCTTGCCTTGGTTTATATATTTATATATATTAATGCTAGATTAAAGTATTCATTTAATGAAATTTATTCCTAATGAGATTAGGATTATGTTTTCAAGGGTTTCTAGCATTATTATGGTTCTTCATCTTAAAAACCTTTAATTTAAAATATCTAGTGGGAGAGAGATAAAAGGGTTGGATCTCACGGCCTCCATTATCAGTTCATAGTAGTCTTGGCATATATGCCTTGCGATCCCAAAGGAGGGTGTTTACTTCATAGTACTACAAGATTGAACTAACCTGTTTAAAGTAGTGTGGACAAGCACCTTGTCTTGGCGTATATGCCTCGCGATCCCAAAGGAGGGTGTTTTGTTCCATGGTACTACAAGTTTAAACATTATAAGGGAGATGAAATGTGGCTACACATGATTCTAGATAATGGTGTACACTAGACTAAATGTAATGTTAACCTCCCAAAGGAGCTATGCCATTATCATTTAGAGGCTAAAGCTAATGTGGCATATTATTAGTGTATGATAAGAGTTATCATGATAGCACTAATAATGAGAATGTTCTCAATCAATTAATGTGTTTATAATAAACTTGCTACCAAGGAATTATAGACATGGATTGGTTTGTCGTTGCATATATGATTTTATGGTTTTATAAGGTTCCATATTATATGTTTATATGCTAAATTGATAGTGTCCAGTTTACTTATTATATTCATGTTTGTTATTTTCAGATTTAATATCATGGCATCATTTAGCCCACTTGTTACTATTCTTAATCAAAACAAACTGGCTGGATCCAATTATGTTGACTGGAAAAGAAATTTGGACATTGTTCTTATTGTTGAAGAGCACAAATATGTGCTTACTCAACCATGTCCTAGCTTTCCATCATTAGATGCTCCTCTTGAGGAAAAACAGCGATATGATCGTTGGCAGAAATCTAATGATATGGCTAAGTGCTATATCCTAGCATCTATTTCAAATGTTCTACAGCATTAAATGCAGGATGTAGAACTAGCTTCGGACATTATGCTAAATCTGAAGGAGATGTTTGGTGAGCAAGACCGTTCTACAAGGCAAGAAACTATGAGGCAGATTTATAATACCAAAATGGCTGAAGGTACTTCAGTAAGGGAGCATTGTCTTAGGATGATCTCTAATCTGAATACATTGGAAGTTTTAGGTGCCGATATTGATGGAGAATCCTAAGTGGATATGATACTCCAGTCACTACCAGAATCATTCAAGGAATTCAGACTTAACTATAATATGAACAAAAAGATTTATACATCATCTGAATTGATGAATGAGTTGGTGGCGGCGGAAGGCATCCTTGGTACTTCTAGTGTTGATACTAATATGGCTGAAGCTTCTACTTCTCGACCTAAGTCGAAAGGCAAGGGTAAGAAGAAGAAGAAGAAAGACTTCTCCAAGAAAGATGGTAAACAAGTTGCCTTAGGAGTTGCCAACAAAGGAAAGAAAACCAAAGGAAAATGTTTCCATTGTGGTGAGAAAGGACATTGGAAGAGGAATTGTCCAATATTTAAGGCTGCCAAGAATAAAAGTATGAAAAGTACATTCCTTCTTAAAACATGTTTGGTACAGAATCCCATAGATTCCTGGTGTGTGGATTCAGGTTGTACTAATCATATTTGCAAATCTTTGCAGGGGTTTCAGGAGACCAGAAAACTGAATGAAGAGGAAATGTTTCTTACCTTGGCTGATGGGAGCAGGATTCCAGTTATAGCTATTGGAGTGTTTAATTTATGTTTTGAATCTAGAGTTTTAATATTGGAAGACTGTTTGTATGTACCTAATGTTCGTAGGAATTTAATTTCTGCAACTTATTTAGGTAAACATGGATATTATGTTATCCTAAAAGACAATGTTGTAATAAAGAAGGATAAAGTGTTTATCTGTTCTGGCAATATTGTGGATGGTCTTTATATTTTAACTCCTGATAAGCATGAATTACATAATTCTGAATTAGGTCATAACTCTCATGTAAAATCATTAAAGAGAAAGTTTCCTTCTACTAATGAAGCATATTTTTGGCACTTGCGTTTGGGTCATATTAATCCAAACAGAATTCAAAGACTGATCAAAGATGGACTCTTAGAGCCATTGGACTTTGATGAATTTTCAGTTTGTGAATCTTGTTTGGAAGGCAAAATGACCAAACGACCTTTTAATGCAAAAGGTAGAAGAACCCAAGAATTGCTTGAATTAGTTCATACAGATGTATGTGGTCCTATGTCAACCCAAGCAAAAGGAGGTTATGAGTACTTCATCACTTTTACCGATGATTACTCAAAATATGGTTATGTATACCTAATGAGACGGAAGTCCGAAGCCTTTGAAAAGTTCAAAGAGTTTAAGGCTGAAGTTGAGAATCAATTAGGTAAACACATAAAAGCCATTCGATCTGATCGTGGTGGTGAATACCTTCTTGGGGATTTCAAGGATTACTTAACTCAAAATGGGATTATATCCCAATTGACTGCACCTGAAACTCCCCAACAGAATGGTGTAGCAAAAAGAAGGAATAGGACTCTTTTAGAAATGGTTAGGTCCATGATGAGTTACTCAACTTTACAAGTTTCCTTTTGGGGATATGCACTAAAAACTGCAATGCATATTTTGAATTTAGTTCCATCAAAATCTGTTCCCAACACACCTAAGGAATTGTGGAGTGGGCGTAAGCCTAGTATGAAATATCTCCACATTTGGGGATGTCCAGCACATGTGTTGAAAAGGAAGTCTGATAAGTTGGAAGCTAAAACTGAAGTATGCATGTTTTTAGGGTATTCAAATGAAACAAAGGGTTATTTATTCTATAATCATAAAGATAACAAAGTGTTTGTTAGCACACATGCCAAATTTTTGGAAGATGATTATATGAATAATTTTGATCCTAGAAATAAAGTTGTTTTGGCTGAAATGAATGAACCTGTAAATGAACAACCAATGGATGAAACTAAGGATGATGTGGCTGTATTAGATACACCACAAGATATTACTCATAAGATGACTAGTACACAGGTGCCTCATCGTAGTGGGAGAATTATTCGGCCTCCTATAAGATTTATAGGTTTAGGAGAAACTTATGAAGCTATCTTAGAAGAGGCTGAATCAGATCCCTACACTTATAAAGAGGCAATGAATGATATAGATGCACATCATTGGGTCAAAGCTATGAAATCTGAATTAGATTCTATGTATTCCAATCAAGTTTGAGATCTTGTAAAGGCACCTAACGACATTAAACCTGTTGGTTGCAAATGGGTTTACAAGAGAAAGAGAGGAATAGATGGAAAGGTTGAAACCTTTAAAGCAAAACTAGTGGCGAAAGGGTATACACAAAAAGAAGGTATTGACTATGATGAAACTTTTTCGCTAGTAGCCATGCTTAAATCTATTAGAATTCTTTTATCCATTGCTGCTCATTATGATTATGAGATTTGGCAAATGGATGTCAAGACTGCATTTCTTAATGGCAATCTTAAAGAAGAAATCTATATGATGCAATCGGAAGGTTTCATAGCAAAGAACCAAGAGTATATGGTATGCAAGTTGAAAAGGTCCATTTATGGACTTAAGCAAGCATCTAGGTCATGGAACATCAGATTTGATCAAGCAATCAAGTCATTTGGTTTTGAACAAAATCTTGATGAACCATGTGTGTACAAAAGACATCGAGATAAAGTAGTAATGTTCCTAGTGCTTTATGTTGATGACATTCTACTCATTGGAAATGATGTAGGGGTAATGTCATCAGTAAAAGTTTGGTTGTCAAGCCAATTTGATATGAAGGACTTAAATGAAGCTAACTTTATTCTAGGGATCAAGCTTTAGCGAGATCGCAAGAATAAGATGTTAGGTTTATCACAAACTAGATATATAGATAAGGTTCTAGAGCGGTTTAGCATGCAAAACTCCAAAAAGGGATTGCTTCCTTTTAGACATGGAGTTCCTCTGTTTGATGACCAAAGGCCTAAGACTCAAGAGGAAGAAAATATGATGAGACAAGTTCCTTATGCTTCTGCAGTAGGAAGTCTCATGTATGCCATGCTTTGTACTAGACCAGATATTTGTTATTCAGTTGGCATGGTCAGCCGATATCAATCAAATCCAGGACCAAAACATTGGCAAGCTGTAAAGCATATTCTCAAGTATCTACGGAGAACGAGAGATTATGTGCTTGTTTACCGAAGTGAGGATTTGATACCCATTGGCTATACAGATTCAGACTTTCAATCAGATCTAGATTTCAGAAAATCCACATCAGGATGTGTTTTCACCTTGGGAGGTGGAGCCATAACTTGGAAGAGTGTCAAACAATCTTGTATTGCGGACTCCACCATGGAAACAGAATACGTTGCTGCTTGTGAAGCAGCAAAGGAAGCTGTATGGCTCAAGAAATTCCTTTCTGACCTTGGTGTAATGAGAATGGAACAAGTTCCCACCATCACATTGTTTTGCGACAATAGTGGTGCAGTTGCATAATCAAAAGATCCAAGGAACCACAAGAAAGGAAAGCACATCGAAAGAAAGTATCACATCATTAGAGATATTATTGCTCGTGGAGATGTGGTGGTAGCAAAGATTGAAAGTGCAAATAATCTAGCAGATCCCTTTACCAAAGACTTGCCTCAAAAGACCTTCGAATCACATTTAGAAGGAATGGGAGTTAGATTAGTGCACAATAGTCTTTAGGGCAAGTGGGAGATTGTTGGGATTTGTGCCCTAGAATCCTATTGTATGATGCTATGTATTATATTATGTATGACATGATGTATGACTTAATATTGTAATTAATAAAGTTGTTTTATTATTATCTGAAATAATGGTAACTTGAATATTTGGACATTATCATATAGGCCATGAGATGCATAGTATGTGATTTAGTCACAGAAGATATAAGTCACAAGTTCTTTGTAAACTCAGAATTTGGTTCATAGTTGGTGATGAAATTGGGCATTTCATCTGTGAAGACTATAACATATTAACTAAGATGATTTGTCTTGATCATGGAAGTGTGACTTCTAGTTGATATGTTGGTATGTTTTAAGAGTTAAGACATATTGAACTGGACCGCTGTGAGATTTATTATTCTCCTAACGACTGTCAATTGAATAATAAATCTCACGACTTATATTTGCATGAACTCTTAATCCTGAGAGAATAATGGACCTGATCATGAAATGTAAGTTGCTTTGATATATCAGGAGTGAGATCTAAAGTAACGGTCAAAACCTCAGTATGTTGGGCAGCCACATCTAGTGTTGATGGAACATATATTTTCAAGATGGAATTCATAGTCTCTTAACGGAGATACAAAATATTCCCTTGAGATAAGTTTAATGGGTTTGTTATTCAAAGAGTTAGGCCTAACCACTTTGGTAAGAAATTACTAAAGTATATATTTATGAAATTGGATTTCATAAATATATGATGAATAACTTAAAAGGATTAAACCGGGTACTCAAGGATTAAGATGTAGTAATCTTCAAAGTGGCAGTCTATATTTATGACTTTGAATTACTACGAATATTTTTACGAAAGGATTGCATGTATAATAAAGTCTTAGGATATAATTTATTAATAAGGCCTAGAGTGCAATTATATTTATATAGTGGTATTAAATATAATTAATGGTAACTTTGGACTTGTCAAGAGTTGATAGAAAAGCCCAAGGCCCATTGGAGCTAGTGTCTTATTGGTCCCTTTTGGTCCCACTTCAAGCCACACACTAAAGCCCAATTGGAAAGGCCCAATAGGCCAGCCCAATTAGATAATCAGTTAGTTATAAAGGGAGAAACATACAGAATTTTTTCATTAGAAAAAAAGAGAGACATCATTGTTGAAATGGTATGTATGTGTGAGTGAAGCCACTCGTTATTCTCCCTTAGAAACCTGATTGAAAGACCACACTTCTTGGGCGTAAAGTGGAATTGGAGTGAAGATTAAAAGTGTTCCCAAGTACTTTCTAGTCTTTTGTTTTGAATTTCACTACACCAAGGTACGCAATCTTGTTCTTAAATTCTAAAATTTACATAATGCAAGTTATCAATCATGAATGAAATAGATCCATATTTGTTGCTTCCGCTGTGTGTTTTGTATGAGATACAAAACCAGATTTTTCCAACATCTTACCTTGCAAACTATATCTTACGAACTGCATTCCTATCCATACCTTGCAAACTGTCATCTTATACTCTGTGTTCGTGTCCTTTATCTTGCAAACTATACCCATTCTTCTTGCAAACTGTCATCTTGCAAACTGTTATCTTGCAAACTGTGCTTTACTTTTCTTGCAAACTATCTTTATATTTCAGCATTGGGCCATTAAATATGGTCTTATTGCCCTTGGGGTAGAGGTCGATTTGAGGAGCATCACCTTAGTTAAGACTCATTTTGACGGGCTTTCCTCTGAGGAGGTGGGTTAAACATTAACTTTTCCCTATTACTTTCTCTTACATGCCCTTAGGATTATTCATCTAGCCCTATGTGTTGTCATAGGTCATTTGGAATCCATGGGCAAGAGCCCCTGCTGTTGCAAACCCAAAACTTGGAGGCTGCTGCCATCATCACTTCCGAGATCACCCAGCCCTTCGACAGGTGCCGGTCAGAGGGGTCCTTTACTTGGTGAAAGGGGTACGCTACCAACTAGTGGGTGAGGATGCAATGGCGGTTGAATTATGATATCTCTCTCTTGATTTAGAACGTGCTTGACATTGCGAAGAAACTTAAATAGTATGTGCTAAGCTATTTCTGTTTTTTTATGAGTATGTACTAGTTTGTACATGTACTCAAGGGGTTAATTAAGAAATTGATATTTCTTGTTTGTGTACCCTCTATAGCTTAGTTAAGCACTACCATGCATTACATTTGCATTATTCATTTAGCATAATGTGTGCTTTTTGTTTTTGGTCATAAAATTCTTTAAACTTATCCAAATCCAGACATTCCGTGCACATAATGTACACAATTTTCTGTTTATTTTATAGAGTTCTGGATAATCAATTTCTTTGCTGATCGGGACATTCCGTACATATATTAGGCACAATTTTTCACAGATGTACAAAGTTTTGGATATTTAATTTCTCTGTAGATCCCGACATTTCATACGTATATTCTACACAATTTCACGCTGATTTTACGCAGTTTAGGATATTCAATTTCTCTGCAGATCCAGACATTTCGTACATATATTGTACACAATTTTTTGTTAACTACACAAAGTTCTAGATGTTCAATTTTTCTACAAATCTAGTTATTCCGTAAATATAATGTTCACAATTTCCCGTTGAATTTAGGCAATTCTGGATATTCAATTTCTCTGCAAATCCAGACATTCTGTACGCAATGCACACAATTTTCTGTTGATTTTACGAAGTTCTGGATATTCAATTTTTCTACAAATCCAGTCATTCCGTACATATAACGTACACAATTTCCCGTTGAATTTAGGCATTTCTAGATATTCAATTTCTCTGCAAATCAGGACATTCCCGTACACATAATGCCCCACAAACTTTCTGTTGATTTTACGAAGTTCTAGATATTCAATTTTTCTACAAATCCGGTCATTCCATACGTATAATGTACACAATTTCCCGTGAATTTAGGAATTTCTGGATATTCAATTTCACTGCAAATCCAGACATTCCGTTCACATAATGCACACAATTTTTCGTTGAATTTACGAAGTTCTGGATATTCAATTTTTCTACAAATCCAGTCATTCCGTACAGTATAATGTAAACAATTTCCCGTTGAATTTAGGCATTTCTGGATATTCAATTTCTCTGCAATCCAGACATTCCGTACACATAACGCACACAACTTTCCGTTGATTTTACGAAGTTTTGGATATTCAATTTTTCTATAAATCCAGTCATTCCGTACGTATAATGTACACAATTTCCCGTTGAATTTAGGCATTTCTAGATATTCAATTTCTCTGCAAATCCAGACATTCTGTACACATAATGTACACAATTTTCCGTTGATTTTACGAAGTTCTGGATATTCAGTTTTTCTACAAATCCAGTCATTCCGTACATAAAATGTACATAATTTCCCGTTGAATTTAGGCATTTCTGGATATTCAATTTCTCTGCAAATCCAGACATTCGTACACATAATGTACACAATTTTTCGTTGATTTTACGAAGTTTTGGATATTCAGTTTTTCTACAAAATCCAGTCATTCCGTACATAAAATGTGCACAATTTCCCGTTGAATTTAGGCATTTCTAGATATTCAATTTCTCTGCAAGTCCAGACATTCCGTACACATAATGTACACAATTTTCTGTTGATTTTACGCAGTTTTGGATATTCAATTTCTTTCCTGATCCAGACTTTCCGTACTTATATTGTTCACAATTTTCTATTGATTTTACGAAGTTTTGGATATTCAAATTCTCTGCAGATGCCGACATTCCGTATTTATAAGGTACACAATTTCCCGTGGAATTTACGCAGTTCTGGATATTCAATTTCTATCCAAATCCAAACATTCCGTGCACATAAGGTACACAATTTTCCGTTTATTTTACACAGTTCTGGATATTCAATTTCTTAGCAGATCTAGACATTCCGTACAAATATTTTGCACAAATTTTCACTGATTTACGAAGTTTTAGATATTTAAATTCTCTGTAGATCCCGATATTCAGTACATTGATTCTACACAATTTTATGTTGATTTTACGCAGTTCTGGATATTCGGTTTTCTCTGAAGATCTAGACATTTTGTACATATATTGTACACAACTTTTTGTTGATTACACGAAGTTCTGGATGTTCAATTTTTCTACAAATCCAATTATTCAGTACATATAATGTTCACAATTTCCCGTTGAATTTAGGGCATTTTTGGATATCTAATTTCTCTGCAAATCCAAACATTCCGTACACATAATTCACACAATTTTCCGTCGATTTTATGAAGTTCTGGATATTCAATTTTTCTACGAATCCAGTCATTTCGTACATATAATGTATACAATTTCCTCGTTGAATTTAGGCATTTTTGGATATTCAATTTCTCTGCAAATCCAGACATTCCGTACACATAATGTACACAATTTTCTGTTGATTTTACGCAGTTTTGGATATTCAATTTCTCTCCTAATCCAAACTTTCTGTACATATATTGTTCACAATTTTCTATTGATTTTTACGAAGTTTTGGACATCCAAATTCTCTGCAGATGCCGACATTCCGTATTTACGCAGTTCTGGATATTAAATTGCTATCCAAATCCAGACATCCTGTGCACATAATGTACCCAATTTTCCGTTTATTTTTACACAGTTCTAGATATTCAATTTCTTTGCAAATCCAGACATTTCGTACATATATTGTGCACAATTTTTCATTGATTTACGAAGTTCTGCATATTCTATTTCTCTGCAGATCCAGAGTATACGTACATATATTGTACATAATTTTTCGTCGATTTTACAAAGTTCTGGATATTAAATTTTCTGCAGATCCAGACATTCCGTACATATAATGTACAAAATTTTTCGTTGATTTTACGTTTTCTCGGATATTCAATTTTTCTGCGAATCCTGACATTCGTACAATTAATGTACACAATTTTTCTTGATTGTACGCTTTTCCGGATATTCAATTTTTCTGCGAATCCTGACATTGCGTACATTTAATGTGTTCAATTTTCTTGTTGATTTTACGCAGTTATGGATATTTAATTTTTCCGCGAATCCTGACATTCTGTACAGAAAATGTACAATATTTTCCTGTTGAAGTTACAAAGTTTTGGATATTCAATTTCTCTGCAAATCCAAACATTCCGTACACATAATGTACACAATTTTCCGTTGATTTTACAAAGTTATGGATATTCAATTTTTTTGCAAATCCAGTCATTCCATACATATAATGTAAACAATTTCTCGTTGAATTTAGGCATTTCTAGATATTTAATTTCTCTGCAAATTCAGACATTTCGTACATATAATGCACACAATAATTCATTGATTTTACACAGTTCTGGATATTCAATTTTCTCTGCAGATCCAGTCATTCCGTACATATAATGTACAAAATTTTTTGTTGATTTTTCACATTTCCAGATATTCAATTTTTCTTCGAATCCTGACATTCCATACATTTGATGTACACAATTTTTTGTTGATTTTACGCAGTTCTAAATATTTAATTTTTTTGCAAATCTTGACATTCTGTACATATATTGTACACTATTTCCTATTGAAGTTAGGAAGTTCTAGATATTCAATTCTCTGCAGATCCAGACTTTATGTACATATATTGTACACAATTTTCTGTTGATTTTACGAAGTTCTGGATATTCAATTTCTCTGTAGATCCAGACATTTTGTACATATAATGCAAAAAAAATTTCATTGATTTTACGTATTTTCGGATATTCAATTTTTCTGCGAATCCAGACATTCCGTACATTTAATGCACACAATTTTTTGTTGATTTTACACAGTTCTGGATATTTAATTTTTCTGCAAATCCTAACATTCTGTACAAAAAAATGTACACTATTTCCTGTTGAAGTCACGAAGTTTTGGATATTCAATTTCTCTGCAAATCAAGACATTCCGAAAACATAATATACAACAATTTTCCATTGATTTTACGAAGTTCTGGATATTCAATTTTTCTACAAATCCAGTCATTCTGTACATATAATGTACACAATTTCCCGTTGAATTTCGGCATTTTTGGATATTCAATTTCTCTGCAAATTCAGACATTTCGTACATATAATGCACACAATATTTCTTTGATTTACACAGTTCTGGATATTCAATTTCTCTGCAGATCCAGTCATTCCGTACATATAATGTACAAAAATTTTTGTTGATTTTTCACATTTCCAGATATTCAATTTTTCTGCGAATCCTGACATTCCATACATTTAATTTACACAATTTTTTGTTGATTTTACGCAGTTCTGGATATTTAATTTTTTCGCAAATCCTGACATTCTATACAGAAAATGTACAGTATTTCCTGTTGAAGTTACAAAGTTTTGGATATTCAATTTTTCTGCAAATCCAGACATTCCGTACACATAATGTACACAATTTTCCGTTAATTTTCCAAAGTTCTGGATATTCAATTTCTCTGTAGATCCAGACATTCTATACATATATAATGTAAAAAAAAAAATTCGTTAATTTTACGTATCTTCGGATATTCAATTTTTCTGCGAATCCTGACATTCCGTACATTTAATTCACACAATTTTAGTTGATTTTGCACAGTTCTAGATATTTAATTTTTCTGCAAATCCTGACATTCTGTACAGAAAATGTACACTATTTCCTGTTGAAGTTACGAAGTTTTTGATATTCAATTTCTCTGCAAATCAAGACATTCCGTACACAAAATATACACAATTTTCCGTTGATTTTACGAAGTTCTGGATATTTAATTTTTCTACAAATCCAGTCATTCTGTTACATATAATGTACACAATTTCCTGTTGAATTTAGGCATTTCTGGAAATTCAATTTCCCTGCAAATCCAGACATTTCGTACATATAATGCACACAATATTTCGTTGATTTTACACAGTTCTGGATATTCAATTTCTCTGCAGATCCAATTATTCCGTACATATAATGTACAAAAATTTTTGTTGATTTTTCACATTTCCAGATATTCAATTTTTCTGCGAATCCTGACATTCCATACATTTAATTTACACAATTTTTTGTTGATTTTACGCAGTTCTGAATATTTAATTTTTCCGCAAATCCTGACATTCTGTACAGAAAATGTACAATATTTCCTGTTGAAGTTACAAAGTTTTGGATATTCAAT